>LPNX010599515.1:23988-44516 GCA_001517045.1 Pseudotsuga menziesii | reverse complement strand
TATATATATATATATATATATATATAGTGCTACTTTGTTGTCAAATTCTTCAATTCCTTTGATTCACCAAATTCACTATTTCATAATTTTTTCTATAAATGTACCTCATCAACGTAGAAGAGATTAAGTAAATTGTATACTACATCCTCATTTAGACTTTTCAAAAATTAAATATTAGAAACTCGATTAAATCTACCATTTTTATATTTTAAAAAAATGTGGTGCCGCTTAAAATTCTTTGGTTCACATTGGAATATGTAGTACATCATGTAAATATGTAGGACGCATTGTGCATATTATGTAGATATCCCCCAATGCACCATCATAACAAAAAATATTATAAAAAAACACTTAGTGTCTACATAATGTATATATGTATTGATCACAATTGTTCGATTTTTGTTGAGCTTTGGCATTTTAATATTTAAGTGTGGAATTATTGTGTGCTTGAAATCAATGAACCATTCATACAGATAATCATTTACACATAACACAACATGTACCCCTAGAAAAACCCTGAAAATAATGAGAATGAAAATACTTAACAAATCTTCTTAGTATAATAACGATAAATAACAAAGAATGTCTTTTACAATTGTAAATTGCTTTCAACACCCCAGGTGTGAGATAAGAGAGAATTCAAACACCCCATATGTAATCAATGAGAAATAGAAAAGAGAGAAGGATTGGATGATTCAATTGTATTCCCAACAGATAATTGAACTTGTAAATATGGTCTCATGCAAGAGATAGTGAATCACTACATGGGTGAAATAAGTCTCATGTAAGTGTCATAACTTAAGCGTCATATTTTAGATTAACTAAAGTATCGTCATGCAAAACACTTTTAGTTAAATGGAACTTCTTTATTGATGCCTTAGTTAACTAACTTAACTTAAATCATGCTTGATTTATTATCTGAAGTGATTAATTCAATTTCTCCTTGATTAGCTTAAGTACTCATTGTTAATATAACTTGAGTTTAACTAATTGAGTTCTCCTTAATCAACTGAATTCATTCTCATGGGCAATTTGAATTCTCTTTGTTCTCATTGCAACTTATTTTATCTCTTATTTTATCTACATGGCCCATATGTGCTAACTTTAATTTATCTACCATATCAAATTATACTAAGGATATTTGTATAATGCTATGATCATAATTTATTACTATTGTTCCAAGTGGTCATATAATATTTAGTAATTCATTATAGAGGTGGCTAGTCTCTAGAGGAGACTTTATAGCTCATCCATTTCAAGTGACCATGGTCAGTAATACAACACACAACATTAATGCTTAGACATGCAAAGCATCACCTCTACATGTAATCTCCACCTCAACATATGAGGATCTGACTTGACAGAGAAGTCCTTCACCTAGTCCAACAAGATTGTACAACATCATCACTTTGACATATCAAATCATTCACTTCAACACATGAGGATTAACCTTTACACATAATTCTTAGTCATTCTTGAGTCCAACACAAGAATCTTCTCCAAGTTTTGTGAGTCTAACTTAGGCTTTCTACTACATCAACACATGAGGCCCAAGTGCCCGACACACAAGGATGAGAAGAATGAGAAAATGACGTGGAAAAAAATAATGTGGACTTTAAGGTAGCTAATTGATACATCAACTTCTTAGGGATGCAAATTTTGCATACAAACTCCATTTAGGACATTTCTTGTATAGTTACAATGCTTAGTTCATTCTCTATGGGTTTGGTAGGTCATGTAATCAAATATTATGTGTCCTATTTAAATTTCCAAAAGTACAAGGTAAATTATTGAAAAACACACTAGAAGTTTGGTACTTGAGAAACTGTAGTTGAACTATCAAATTATGGAACCTTTCTAAACCAATAGATTAGGTAGGTGGCTACCAATATTCGCTTGGATCATAATCATTTCCATTTATTGTAGAGGTTGCACTTTGACCATTCTCTAGCCATGTCAAAATATTTTGTCTAGCATGGTGCTTCTGAATTGATTTTGGAGCATAATTAAGAAGAACATTTTCTTGATATATTATATGATTACGAAAATCTAGACAATTAGTCTTTTTCTTTGGTACCTATGTGAATTAGGCTCTCCATCATTAGACTTAATTTTCCTTTCATCCTACAAAACTTTCACTTTTACATTTTTACAAGTGTTAATCCTTTACTTAAAGTTTGTTACCATGCCATCATAATTAACAATCTCTTCATACATATCCTGAACATATAGAATATTATGAGTGTACTTAGTTTGACCTCCAACCTACAAATTTGACTCTTTTACTACTTCTCAAGCTTCATCGATTCACCTAAAGTTTATTTACATGGCACCATTAGCTATCTATTTATTAGTAACTTCATTATCCAAACTATCTTCATCGATTCACCTAAATTTTATTTACATGGCACCATTAGCAATCTATTTATCAGTAACTTCATTATCCAAGCTATCATGAAGATATTGTGTTTAAACCTACATTTGACTCGATCTCTTTTAGCATTCCTCACTTTACTCCTTTCCTTATAGTTAATTGCAATTCCATCATTAACAGTTTGTTGATATCTAACTTGATCACTATTTACCTACTATTATGTAGTACCCCCAAGGCTTTATGCTTGTTGAATCAAGATTATGAAAATTTTATATTTACTTTAGTTGTTGGTACCGCTCTATATTTGTATAGGAAATATATCTACATATTGGTAGATGATCGTCCTATCATGGTCACCCATGTTACGTAAGTGTTTATAGATATATAATAATGCTAATTAATACTTATCACATTATCATTCAATCGATTTTAAGTCTCATTGTATATTTCTTTAGAATGGGTTAGAATGGGTCGTTTCTAAAGGATTTTAAGTATTCAAAAATGGTGTTTGATGAGCATCTAAACACATAATCTAATCTTGGTTCAATTCCTATTTCTCTTAGTAGCAAAATTTATAATAAGAAGCATCAATTTATAACATTGGTAGGAAAATGTTATATTTATTTTGAATTTTGGGTACCCATCCATATTTGTATAGAAAATATCTCCACATATAGATAAATGAGTCTCCTTTGATAGTCACCTGTGTTATGTAATTGTTTACATATATCTAATAGTATTCATTAATACTTATCACATGTTTAATTACAAGTTGGGACACATTATGTATTTCTTAGAAATGTGTGGTTCCTTAAGAGTTTTAGGAGGATTTAAAGTATTTAAGAATGGTATTTTCATAGCATCCAATGTGTTACGGAGAATATTTCCTATGGTTTGGGTGGACCACAACATACAATATGACACCAGAAAAATAAACCCATTTCCAATTACACTAAACAAAAAATAGAAACTAACACTAAGGGAGCAAGGGGGCGTACCTTATTCTGGACGTTTGAAGTATATCCCCTTTGAGCTTTCAATAAAGTTTGTACCTACACATTTCCCTCAACAACAACAAGATATACAAGCATGATATATGTAAAGCATTAGTATCTAATCTAGCACGATATATTCTAATACAAAATCAAAGTAATTACATCCATGGATAGAAAATATTCATAATTACACATGCAATGGACGAGAAATGGATATTTCTATTAATATGAACAAAGATTAATATGACAAACTCTGTCGAAAATTTTTCAAAATCAAGAAACTAAGTCCCTCCACTTGGGAATCCACCACTTCAATCCCCCATGCAAAGGCAGGCTCATAAAGATCAAGCAAAGCTTGTGAACTAGGACTAATGGTTGTTTTAAGGACAAAGGGATGCAAACTCAAGTACGTAAGAATAGGGCACAATTCTGCTATAGTATATTTTATCTCCAAGTTCTCCTCCTTTAATGCTTCATAGTAGCTCAATATATAGCCCTTCAATAGGAAGTGAAGGGTTGAATTGGAGCATTTCCCAACATATGGAAGGAAAAGTGACAAGTCCTTCATTACTTAGTGGGGGGAAACCCCAAATATTTTTCTACTTTTGAGCACATTTCCTGATGTACGTGGGTGACATTGGTGCAAGATTCCTATATGTGGGTTGTAGACATGTGACCCGCGTATATATATCTAAACATGTATTTTAATGGGTTCCATTGGATCATCAGGGTCATAGTGAGAAAAAACGGGTAAAAGGAGTCTGCATAGGGACAAGGATAGGCCATCCAAGCATGATGTATCAGGTGTGGAAAAGAACGCTATAACATATGCCCCCTAATGTGTGAGTTTAAAGGGGTACATAATGGCCGAAATACATTATCATAGCCCCATAAGTGAAGTAATGGAGACCCAGGTGAAAAAAAAAACCATTCACTCATCTGTACAGTACAAAGATAGATCTCTACATATGACTACAAAGACATATCAGTCTTAGATACATAAGTAGTACAATGTCCATGAATAGGCACAATAGACATATGTCATGAGTGGTCATCATCACCAAATACAATATACAGTGATGTAAGGTCTCCATACTGAATGAAGACATCAAATGGTACACTGGAATATGGTCATGAGAGTTGAAATCACATAGATACTAGCACAATTAACGAGGTAGCATATATGGAATTCCACCAAAATCGAAAGTCTTTGAGACAAATCACCGCTAGTACATGTCCCATCACGTGAATAAAGGTGTCGCAGTATAACATGATGGACCATCATCTAATTATCGGTCATTGATGTATACCGTTAACAGACACAAGATATCCCATCGATAATGATAAGGGAATCAAGGTACAGAGTGAAAACAAACAAGTGTGAATATATGTGTTGAGGTTAAACAATTGAGAGAATCCATCGTTCAGGGGACATTGTTGTATTCCCAAATATGTCGATGGCGAGAGAGCCTACCGCTGATGGCTGCAAGTCTCAAGGCACTCAATTGACTCTAGATTCCTATTCCAGAATAGATGTTCTGAAGTTGATGGAATGGAATTTGTTGGAAGGAGGGTATTAAGGAACCCCCCATCAACCAACATGAGGTACACAACAATGTTGGATAATTTGGAAGAACATGAACAATATGTGCACAAAATAGTAACAAATGTTTCGGGAATGGATGACATGTAGAGACAAGATAACTGAGGATTGGCCTAATCAGGCTAAAACTTTCTTCGAACAAGAGCATAAGGTAGATAAACACTCATAGGCAACATAGACTCATAATGCATATTAGGACAAATTTGCAACACATGAGGAATCAACAAAGGCTCCATAGGGACTGGAAGAATAACCAGTCAGTGGAGGAAAGTCATAATAACAAGTACAACTACTAAACTCATACTTGTAACCCATCAAATGGATGAGTGTACTATGCTATGTTTGAAGGTGACACAACAAGATAGCTGCCAATAGAAAGTAATATCATTTCCCGTCCAAATTTTTATGTTTTATGATTTTTTGGTCTTTTTCATATTTGGAAATCTTGAAAAAGAATAAAATTTGTTATAGTACACTAAGGAGGAAATGAGTGTTGTGAGAAAGCATACTAATTCCAAGCAGTGGAACATACCTATGCTCAATGCAAGGAAGCAATGCAGGATAAGGACACTCAGGGGGATGTCTCCTCCAAGTAAGGTATAATCAAGCTGCAAAAGATATATGGGAGGCTCTTCTTGGCTAGGATTCAGGAAAGCTCGGGTTATATGGCATATAAAATGAAGTGGGGATCCGACATAAATATCAATACGACAACAGAATGTATGCAAATGCAGTTACATATTGATACAAAAGGGAGTCTCCATAGGATATGGCAAGCATAAATCTCAAGAAAGAACATGAAGGCCTTTACTCGAAGACATGGTAGGACTACAAGGGACTCCCAGAACTAAAGGAGGATGCTCAACATGGGCACTAAGTGGAAAAATAGGATCTAACTAGGGTTCCCATGATAAGGAAATCTCTACTGCTTACATGAAATCACTTCTAGTAGCAATATGAGGGTTCTGTGGCATCACAAAGTGGGTTCGTAGTTATGGTTAAGGTGATATGATCATAGGATAATGAAGGATGCATGCAGAAAAATGTTCCTATCCTATATGCTAGTTTAGTCATATACATGTCATAGGCGCAAACATGTCAAAGTCTCGATGAAAGTGCATCATAAGAGGTTCCTACACAACAAAATTAGCCCAAAAAGCAAAAAATGGTCAATAAAAAGAACAAACTATAGGCCATGTGGGTAAAAAGTTTAAATTTTTTTGATAAATAGTAAAAAAATGGACATTTTTACCATACCATTTGTTTTTTTACCCAAAATAGTGCATTTGGAGCAACTTGGACTTCAAAATTTCAAATGACAATTCCGGGAGCTACGGGCCATGGAATCTAGTGTCATCAAGACCAGGTAATTCATAATCTCATTCTCCATCTATTCCATGCATTAATTTTTCATTTTGGTTGTGTATTTTTATGCATTGAGCAACCCAACTTGAGGATACCAACCCACATGGGTCATAGTTCATCGGGCCGTGTATAGGGCTTGATGTACGTAGGAAAAGCAAAGTCTTCGTGCGTACACACACTACTTTCACAAAGAATAGTCATGTATAGGTTCAGGTATGTTTTTTCTTAGAAGGATGGTTTTGGAATGAAGAGAACACGAGCATGAATATGTTGATTAGGCAGTCCTTAGTAACATAAATGCTCAACAAGCTTTAGGAATGTGTGGTTTGTACAAGTTTTGGAAACTTGTGGGTTTGAGGTCCCAACCAAGACTCCTCCAGATGTTTGTAGATTACTGGGATCTAGACACAGAGGCCTTTATACTAGATGGTATGCCATTGAGACTAGAAGTAGAGGACATCTACTTCATCTCAGGACTATCCCACCGAGGCGAGGTAGTAAACTTACGAACTCGTAGAGTGGGTGGAGGACTCACTATTGAGGAATACATAGTTGTTTAATTCCTTCCTAACACAGAGAAGATTGGAATTCAAGTTCAGGTGAACATTATAGAAAGTATAAGTATCATAGTGATAGTTTTGGTGCTGGACAGGATAATAGGTTTTGCATCACTTCATCAAGTTTCACGGCCTCTCATGTTCTACTCGGTAGAGTGCATGAGGAAAATTATATATGAATGGAGAACATCATTGGTGAGCACAATGAAACAACAACTAACATACTACAAGCTGGGTAGGATAAAGAAATTTGAGTACGCCAACATTCTGAGCACATTCTTCTTCGAGAGGGTATCGAGCCTCAGCCCTAGATTCTAGGTCCCTCCTCATAGTCTACAGGATCGATCCCAGAATCGTTGGGAGGAGATGATGTGGAGGCTTGGGGGATAGGACACCTTTTCCCCTTCCTAGCCGGCTTCTTTGGTGGCAATGACAGGTGATAGCCATAGACGACTACCCCTATGCAGGGATAGACTTCTGTGGAGATCCTGACATGACCCTACCACTAGGATCTACATATGGCGATATAGGTAAGATCCCATGTGTATGGTTTTTTGAATTATAATTTTTTTTCTTCTGTATTTTTGATATATTTAGGAATCGAAAACATGTTTTTAGCAGTGACAAGTGCTGAAATTAAGTAATTGTGCAGAAATGGGTATACAATGGCCAGATGGTTTCCCTCAACATCGACGGAGGGGACGAGGTGACAATATGATAGGTGCAGATGCAAAGCAGATGCTCCATAACATACATGGAAACATTGTCCGACTAGCTCATAGGATACCCATGGTGCAAGTCGAGGAATTTCTCGAGGCCATGCAGAGACATGTAGTAGGGGTACCCCATCCATGGGTTAGTATGTTCAAGAGATTTGCCAATGGAGTCATATGTTATCATGATCATCACCCAGGTCCACAGACCTAGATGTCGATGTAAACATTTTGTATCGGTCATGTGTATTTTGGAGGCTTAACGCCCCATTTTTGTATGTATGATATTTTTGTAAAATGACACCATTTTGAACTATATATATATAATTGCGACTGGTTTGTTGTATTTACAAATGTATTTAAATGTGAATGTCATTTAAATGTTGTACGTTTATTTATGGATGTGACAAGTGCTAATCTAATACATAATTTGCATATGAATCGACAACATGATTATAAATTTTAGGTATATGAATGTATGTAATGAATTCAAATTGTCAATCCAATAATCTTATCCTCAAGAACCTTCTCAATAATGTAGGATCCCTAACTCGATACAAGCCATTTAATTGTGACACCACTAACAGGGAGTTGAGGTGAACTTTGAGAGATTGAATACCATTAGAGATGGAATCACGCAATAATTCAATCACGACGTTGTACTCAACAACATTATTAGATGAAGTTTGGAGACAAACACCTCCCAAAGACACCAACTGACCCTCAAGCACATAGATAACCTAGGAGGCTGATGCTAGGTTATGGGTGTGGCTGTTGACACCGTTAGGGAATCCTAGATAGATCGAAGATCCAATCGACATATGCCACAAGAGAGGAAGCATGTCAACAAACCGATAAATGTACCAAAAGAAAAAAATATATACAAGTTGTACAATAATATATACAAGATCCACCTCGGTTAAACGTTAAGCATAATATTTATTAAGATAGATCCCATTTTGGGGCTCTTCCAAGGAATTCCCTTAATAATCCTCCATCTCATAGGACCCTTTCTCTAGGACATGCTTTACCATGTAAGGCCCATGCCGCATAGGTTTAAACTTACCTACCCCAAGCAGTTCACTGGCTTGATCCCATAAAAGAACCAAGTCACCTTCACTAAAGTGATGGGGACGAACATACTTATCATATTGGTATATAACACGATGCTTATTTACCTCTAGATTCATTATGACATCTCGGTGCTAGTCATATAGGTGCTATATGTGGACCAAACATTCTTTTATTTCTGAAGTATTAGGTAGGAACTCTATGGAAAGTTTTAATGAAGGAATCTCGCACTCAACCTGTAATACCAAATCCACCCCGTGTACTAGCTCAAAAGGAGAGAACCCAGTGGGGTTCTTAACTTCGTTTCGATAAGCCCACAAAGTAGGGTAAAGCATGATATGCCAGTTAGTTTTTCTTTGTGCAATGGTTCTTTGTAAAATTTCATTAAGGGACTTATTAACTGCTTCAACCTGGCCATTCACTTGAGGGTAATAAGAAGAAGAGTTCTCTTTCTTATACCCTAGTTTCAAAGCTAGTTCCGCCATCATATTATTCTGAAAGTGCTTTTCATGGTCAGTGATAAGATGCTTTGGGTTACCAAACCGAGTGATAATCTGGTTGAACACGAAGTAAGTGGACATCTCACTGTTGGATTTAACTATAGGCATAGCCTCTACCCATTTTTTGAAGTAGTCTACAACCACTATAATGTGATTGTGCCCCCCAACTAACGTTGGGTTTCAATCCATGAAGTCCGCCCCCAATTAGTGAAGGGATCAACACTGATAATAGGATATAATAGGGAGGGATGCGAGTAAATATTTCGCACGAACACCTGGCAAGGGTGGCATTGCTTGACCGCATTAACACAATATTTAAATACTGAAAACCAGTAGTAATCCGCTCTAATGTTTTTTGTGTTCTAGAAATCCTACATAAATTACCACCACATGCCCCACTATGGTAATCATTCATCATAGTCTTAGCCTCATCGTGAGTCAAACAATGACACAAAATAGAATCCACCGCTCTACGATACATTGTGTCACCGATAATAAGGTAGTTCTTAGAATTAGGATGTAGGTGTCATCGTTCATCCCTCGACAGGTGAGAGGGAACCTTCAAAGTATGAAAATATATGATAATATCACCATACCAAGGATCGACAATCAAAATGAAAAAAATATGCATATCCACAAATGAATCCTCATGAATCCGGTATTCCTCTAGACTAGGGATTTCAGATATGAGCTCTGCAGATATCAATGACTTCTTTGCCTTTGTTGAAACATACTCGAGGTCGAACTCTTGCAAAATGAAAATCCATTTATTATATTTCCTCCCGCTCATTCGTCTGGTCAAGACACTGAAATGGATTGATGTGAGATACCACAGTAGTATGACGAAGTAGGATATAGTGTCTCAACTGCTGGATTGGATGAATATTCATTAAGACCAACTTATCAATGTGACTATATCTAAGTTCAACATCAATGATATTCCAGCTAAGATAATAGATAACGTTCTCCTGGATATCATCATCCGCTTGGACAGAACCATACCAATCATCTCTTCAGATGAGACTACATATACATTTATAGGACACAATGTATACTGTCATGGTTTTCCCAACAATATACAATTAACTTAATGTTGCTCTTTTATTGTCTCCTTATACATTTATAGGACACAATGTATATTGTCATGGTTTTCCCAACAATATATGGCATACATCCATAAGAAAATCATCACACAATACTCTGTCATTATAATCTCTAAAATGGAATTCAATATCACACTACACATACACTCTAATCCTTATTCCCTCCACCCCACCATGACAATCAAGTTACAATAATTGCATTCTACTTTACACTCATCCTTGAAGATGCTCTTCCTCTACTCTTGCTCCCTTGCAACCTACTTCTTTCCTTGCAACCAAATTTCCCTTAGCATTAGGCTCTCTCCCTATTACAATGGAATGGAATATGTTTATGCTAGTTCAATTACATGTACTCTTGCATATTTTCTTCTTCCTTCACTCTACTTCTCCAGGAACTCGTATGCTCTACATCCATGTACTCCATATTGAAAATAGATTTCATCAAACATGTCACCTTTTCCTCTAACCCTTGCTAAAGTTCTTCCTCTATTAACTTCATGTCTTCTAACAACATATTGTTCTACAATGATATCTCTAGCCTTATCTTCACCTCTCACTACAAGGAGAAGATATTTAGAAAATGTTTTCGTGAAAATTCCCCCAAAAATATCTCCCTCGTCCAATTATAACATAGGTTGCTAGTAGAGGCCGGTAATTGGAGGTTTCAGCAGAGAATATTTTTTGGTACTTCTAAGTTGAAAAAAAGCATTTCTATAATCCCATAGTAGGTGCACTAATGTGTCATAAATCAACATGCATTGAATGTCATTATAACTAATTAAAAAAAACTTGATTTATTTTAATTTAAAGAAAACTCTCTTTTATGCATACAAAACATACAAATGCAACGTTACAAAGCTACAACAACTAAGGTTAAAATATTTGATAATAAAATATAGGTTTTTATTCTTTTAAATTATAAAAATAAATGGTGCATTTAAGCTGAATGAGCACACCATTAGGTTTGTTACATAGAGTAAGAGTAAAATTTTACTCCACATGCGTGTCTTCATTTAAGGAGCACTAATGCAAGCTTTTGATAATAAATATTTATAATTTTAATTCAATTCTTTTTATTATATAAATACACAATGCACCATCATGGTCATTTGTTAAAAGTCCAAAAGCGCACTTGGAACATAAAAACACATTGACACACATGAAAAATCGGGTACAATGTGATACTTTGAATAATATATATATATATATATATATATATATATATATATATATATAGATGTAGTGCTATTGTGTTGTCAAATTCTTCAATTCCTTTGATTCACCAAATTCACTATTTCATAATTTTTTCTATAAATGTACCTCATCAACGCAGAAGAGATTAAGTAAATTGTATAGTACATCCTCATTTAGACTTTTCACAAATTAAATATTAGAAACTCGATTCAATCTACCATTTTTATATTTTAAAAAAATGCGGTGCATTAAAATTCTTTGGTTCACACTAGAATATATGGTGCATCATTTAAATATGTAGGACACATTGTGCATAGTATGTAGATATCCCCCAGTGCACCATGATAACAAAAAATATTATAAAAACACACTTAGTGTCTATATAATGTATATATGTATTGATCACAATTGTTGGATTTTTGTTGAGCTTTGGCATTTTAATATTTAAGTGTGGAATTATTGTGTGCTTTAAATCAATGAACCATTTATACACATAATCATTTACACATAACACAACATGTACCCTTGGAAAAACCCTGAAAATAATTAGAGTGAAAATACTTAACAAATCTCCTTAGTATAATAATGATAAATAACAAAGAATGTCTTTTACAATTGTAAATTGCTTTCAGCACCCCAGGTGTGAGATAAGAGAGAATTCAAACACCCCATATGTAATCAATGAGAAATAGAAAAGAGAGAAGGATTGGATGATTCAATTGTATTCCCAACAGATAATTTAACTTGTAAATATGGTCTCATGCAAGAGATAGTGAATCACTGCATGGGTGAAATAAGTCTCATGTAAGTGTCATAACTAAAGAGTTGTAACTTTAGTGTCATATTTTAGTTTAACTAAAGTATCATCATGCAAAACACTTTTAGTTAAATGGAACTTCTTTACTGACGCATTAGTTAATTAACTTAACTTAAATCGTGTTTGATTTATTCACTGAAGTGAGTAATTCAATTTCTCCTTGATTAGCTTAAGTACTCATTGTTAATATCACTTGAGTTTAACTAATTGAGTTCTCCTCAATCAATTGAATTCATTCTCATGAGCAATTCAAATTCTCTTTGTTCTCATTGCAACTTATTTTATCTCCATGGTCCATATGTGCTAACTTTAATTTATCTACCATATCAAATTATACTAAGGATATTTGTCTAATGCTATGATCATAATTTATTACTATTGTTCCAAGTGGTCATATGATATTTAGTAATTCATTATAGAGGTGGCTAGTCTCTAGAGGAGACTTTATACCTCATCCATATCAAGTGACCAAGGTTAGTAATACAACACACAACATTAATGCTTAGACATGCAAAGCATCACCTCTACATGTAATCTCCACCTCAACATATGAGGATCTCACTTGACACAGAAGTCCTTCGCCTTGTCCAACAAGATTGTATAACATCATCACTTTGACATATCAAATCATTCACTTCAACACATGAGGATTAACCTTTACACATAAGTCTTAGTCATTCTTGAGTCTAACACAAGAATCTACTCCAAGTTTCTTGAGTCTAACTCAGGCTCTCTACTACATCAACACATGAGGCCCAAGTGCTCGACACACAAGGATGAGAAGAATGAGAAAATGATGTGGAAAGAAATAATGTGGACTTTAAGGTAGCTAATTGGTACATCAACTTCTTAAGGCTGAAAATTTTGCATACAAACTCAATTTAGGACATTTATTGGATAGTTACAATGCTTAGTTCATACTCCATGGGTTTGGTAGGTCATGTAATCAAATATTATGTGTCCTATTTAAATTTGCAAAAGTAAAAGGTAAATTATTGAAAAACACACTAGAAGTTTGGTACTTGAGAAACTGTATTTGAACTATCAAATTATGGAACCTTTCTAAACAAATAGATTAGGTAGGTGGCTACTGATATTCACTTGGATCATAATCATATCTATTTATTATAGAGGTTGCACTTTGACCATTCTCTAGCCATGTCAAAAAAAATTGTCCAACATGGTGCTTCTGAATTAATTTTGGAGCATAATTAAGAAGAACATTTTCTTGATATATTATATGATTATGAAACTCTAGACAATTAGTTTTTTGCTTTGATACCTATGTGAATTAGACTCTCCATCATTAAACTTAATTTGCCTTTCATCCTACAAAACTTTCACTTTTACATTTTTACAAGTGTTAATCCTTTACTTAAATTTTGTTACCATGCCATCATAAATAACAATCTCTTCATACATATCCTCAATATATAGAATATTATGAGTGTACTTAGTTTGACCTCCAACCTACAAATTCGACTCTTTTACAACTTCTCAAGCTTCATCGATTCACCTAAAGTTTATTTACATGGCACCATCAAGAATCTATTTATCAGTAACTTCATTATCCAAACTATCATGAAGATATTGTGTTTAAACCTACATTTGACTCGCTCTCTTTTAGCATTCCTCACTTTACTCCTTTCCTTATAGTTTATTGCAATTCCATCATTAACAGTTTGTTGATATCTAACCTGATCAATATTTTACCTACTATTATGTAGTCCCCCCAAGGTTTATGCTTGTTGCATCAAGATTATGCAAATTTTATATTTACGTTAGTGGTTGGTACTACTCTATATTTGTATAGGAAATATATCTACATATTGGTAGATGATCGTCCTATCATGGTCACCCATGTTACGTAATTGTTTATAGATATATAATAATGATAGTTAATACTTATTACATTATCATTCAATTGATTTCAAGTCCCATTATATATTTCTTTAGAATGGGTCGTTTCTAAAGGATTTTAAGTATTCAAAAATGGTGTTTGATGAGCATCTAAACACATAATCTAATCTTGGTTCAATTCCTATTTCTCCTAGTAGGAAACTTTATAATAAGAAGCATCAATTAATAACATTGGTAGGAAAATGTTATATTTATTTTCAATTTTGGGTACCCATCGATATTTGTATAGAAAATATCTCCACATATAGATAAATGAGTGTCCTTTGATAGTCACCAGTGTTATGTAATTGTTTACATATATCTAATAGTCTTCATTAATACTTATCACATGTTTAATTAAAATTTGGGACACATTATGTATTTCTTAGGAATGGGTGGTTCCTAAAGAGTTTTAGGAGGATTTAAAGTATTTAAGAATGGTATTTTCATAGCATCCAATGTGTTACGAAGAATATTTCCTATGGTTTGGGGTGGACCACAAGAGATAAGATGACACCAGAAAAATACACCCATTTCCAATTATACTAAACAAAAAATAGAATCTAACACTAAGGGAGCATGGGAGCGTACCTTATTCTGGACGTTTGAAGTATATCCCCTTTGAGCTTTCAATAAAGTTTGTACCTACACATTTCCCAGCAACAACAACAAGATATACAAGCATGATATATGTAAAGGGTTAGTATCTAATATAGCATGATATATTCCAATACAAAATCAAAGTAATTACATCCATGGATAGAAAATATTCATAATTACACATGCAATGGACGAGAAATGGATATTTCTATTAATATGAACAAAGATTAATATGACAAACTCTGTCGAAATTTTGTTAAAATCAAGAAACTGAGTCCCTCCACTTGTGCATCCACCACTTCAATCACCCATGCAAATCCAGGCTCACAAATATCAAGGAAAGCTTGGGAACTAGAACTAATGGTTGTTTCAAGGACAAAGGGATGCAAACTCAAGTACATAAGAATGGGGCACAATTCTGCTATAGTATATTTTATCTCCAAGTTCTCCCCCTTTAATGCTTCATAGTAGCTCAATATATAGCCCTTCAATTGGAAGTGAAGGGTCGAATTGGAGCATTTCCTGGCATATGGAAGGCAAAGGGACAAGTCCTTCGTTACTTAGTGGGGAGAAACTCCAAATATTTTTCTGTTTTTGAGCACATTTCCTGATGTACGTGGATGACATTGGTGCAAGATGCGTATACGTGGGTTGTAGACATGTGACCCGCGTATATATATAAACATGTATTTTAAGGGCTTCCATTGGAGCATCAGGGTCATAATGAGCAAAAAGGGGTAAAAGGAGTCCACATAGGGACAAGGCTAGGCCATCCAAGCATGATGTATCAGGTGTGGCAAAGCACGATATAACAGATGCCCCCTAATGTGTGAGTTTAAATGGGTACACAATGGCCAAAATAAATTATCATAGCCCGATAAGTGAAGTAATGGAGACCCAGGTGGAAAAAAAACCATTCACTCATCAGTATAGTACAAAGATAGATCTCTACATATGACTACATAAGTAGTACAATGTCCATGAATAGGCACAATAGACATATGTCAAGAGTGGTCATGATCACCATGTACAATATACAGTGATGTAAGGTCTCCATACTGAATGAAGACATCAAATGGTACACTGGAATATGGTCATGAGAGTTGAAATAACATAGATACTGGCATGATTAAGGAGGTAGCATATATGGAATTCCACCAAGATCAAAGGTCTTTGACTCAAATCGCCGCTAGTACATGTCCCATCACGCGAATAAAGGTGTCGCAGTATAACATGATGGACCATCATCTAATTACCGGTCATTGATGTATACCATTAACATACACAACATATCCCATTGATAATGATAAGGGAATCAAGGTACATAGTGCAAAAAAAGTGCAAACAAACAAGTGTGAATATATGTGTTGAGGTAAAACACTTGAGAGAATCCATCAATTAGGGGACATTGTTGTATTCCCAAATATATCGATGGCGAGAGAACCTACCACTGATGACTGCAAGTCTCAAGGAACTCAATTGACTCTATATTCCTATTCCAGAATAGATGTTCTAAACTCGATGGAATGGAATCCGTTGGAAGGAAGGTATTAAGGAACCCCCCATCAACCAACATGAGGTACACAACAATGTTGGATAATTTGGAAGAACACGAACAAGATGTGCATGAACTAGTAACAATTGTATTGGGAATGGCTGAAATGTAGAGACAAGATAACTGAGGAATGGTTGAATATGGCTAAAACTTTATTCGAACAAGATCATAAGGTAGATGAATACTCATAGGAAACATAGACTCATAATGCATACTGAGACAACTTTGCAACACAAGAGGAATCAACAGAGGCTCCATAGGGACTGGAAGAATAACCAGTCAATGGGGGAAACTCATAATAACAAGTACAAATCCTAAACTCATAATTGTAACCCAAAAAATGGATGAGTTTACTATGCTATGTTTGAAGGTGACACAACACAACAGATACCAATAGAAAGTAATATCATTTCTCATCCGACTTTTTATGTTTTATGATTTTTTGGTCTTTTTCATATTTGGAAATCTTGAAAAAGAATAAAATTTCTTATAGTACACTAAGGAGGAAATGAGTGTCGCAAGCAAGAAGACTAATTCCAAGCAGTGGAACATACCTATGCTTAATGCAAGGAAGCATATGCAGGATAAGGACACTCAGGGGGATGTCTCCTCCAGGTAAGGTATAATCAAGCTGCAAAAGATATATGGGATGCTATTCTTGGCTAGGATTGAGGCAAGCTCAGGTTATATGGCTTATAAAATGAACTGGAGATCCGACATAAAGATCAATACGACAAGATAACGTATGCAAATGCAGTTACATATTGATACAAAAGGGAGTCCCCATAGGATATGGCAAGCATAAAGCTCAAGAAAGAACGTGAAGGCCTTTACTCAAAGACATGGCAAGACTACAAGGGACTCCCAGAACTAAAGGAGGATGTTCAACATGGGCACCAAGTGGAAAAACAGGATCTAAATAGGGTTCCCATGATAAGGAAATATCTACCACTTACATGAAGCCACTTCTAGTAGCAGTATGAGGGTTCTGTGGCATCACAAAGTGGGTTCGTAGTTATGGTTAAGGTGATATGATCATAGGATAATGAAGGATGCATGAAAAAAAATGATCCTATCCTATATGCTAGTTTAGTCATATACATACCATAGGCGCGAACAGGTCAAATTATCGACAAAAGTGCATCATAAGAGGTTCCTACACAACAAAATTAGCCCCAAAAGCAGAAAATGGTTAATAAGAAGCCCAAACTATAGGCCAAGTGGGTAAAAAGTTTAAATTTTTTTGATAAATAGTAAAAAAAATGACATTTTACCATACCATTTGTTTTTTTACCCAAAATAGTGCATTTGGAGCAACTTGGACTTCAAAATTTCACACAACAATTCTGGGAGCTCAGGCCATGGAATCCAATGTCATCAAGACCAGGTAATTCATAATCTCCTTCTCCATCTATTCCATGCATTAATTTTTCATTTTGGTTGTGTATTTTTATGCATTGAGCAACCCAAATTGAGGATACCAGCCCACGGGGGTCATAGTTCATCGTGCTGTGTATAAGGCTTGATGTATGCAGGAAAAGCAAAGTCTTCCTATGTACACACACTACTTTCATAAAGAACAGTCATGTACAGGTCCGGGTATGTTTTTTCTTGGCAAGATGGTTTTGGAATGAAGAGAACACGAGCATGAATATGTTGATAGGGCAGTCCTTGGTGACATAAATGCTCAACAAGCTTTAAGAATGTGTGGTTTGTACAAGTTTTGGAAACTTGTGGGTTTGAGGTCCCAACCAAGACTCCTCCAGATGTTTGTAGATTACTGGGATCCAGACACAGAGGCCTTTATACTAGATGGTATGCCATTGAGACTCACTAGTATAAAATGAGAAATTAATGACTAAAATCAGGCTATAAACAACTACTTTTGAGTCGGTGACTAATAGTAGCAAATTTCCACTATCTTATAGCTAGTCATATTTCACTAGTCATTAATAGCTTGACTTAGTAGTCATTGATTTATTCATTGATAGACAATGATTTAGTAATTGATAGAGAATGCTTTAGTCATTGATAGTCAATGATTTAGTCATTTTTTTAGTCATTGATAGTTAATGATTAGTCATGGATTTAGTCACTGATTTAGTCACTGAGTTAGTCATTGATTTAGTCACTGATTGCAGCCATTAATGACCAAATATACGACTAAATAAACTACTAGATGTTAACATATTAATGACTAAGCTAAATACGAGTAAGATACGGGAAATTAGCTACTAATAGTCGTATATATGTGAATTTAGTCATTTTTGTAGTCACAAATTTATGATAGGGCACGAAGGAAACGAACCACCAACCTCCTGCCTATAATTAGGCAGGCACTCTACCATTGGGATAGAACGCTTTAAGAAGTTGTTATTGCTTGACAATGATGATATTCAAACAAATTTATGATAGATATCAATCTACAAACTACATAATTATTACTATTACAACTTACTAGTAACTAGTATTTATGATAAACTAATTCTTGAGAGCTATGTACAATTTTCCCTGTAACTAAAGCTAATAAAAATAATACAAATACTCTTACCAAAGAGATTTAGTGATGAGTACCTCTTCCCATTCTTCATCACTATCATTCTCATAGTCCAAAGAAGAGTCCTTCATGAAAGGATTTCGAAGCCCAATGCCATCACTGCATAAAAAACAAAGAGTGAGAAACAAAACTTTCCCTCTTGTCTACTGCAATATTACGAATCCATGATCTTCAAGGTGTTTCAGATGTTCCTCATCATTGGCTATCAAAATCAAAACACAACCTGTTGCTTTGATAATTAATAAACTTAAAATTATGCAAAATATATTCACCTTTTCTTTGAAATAAGCAGGTCTATGGTTGTGATCAGACTACAAAAAGTTTCTTCTGTTATTGTGAAGCCTATTTTATTATGAAGCCTATTTTAGCTTTAAATCAAGTGATAAACATTCTAAGAGCCAAGCAGATTCAAAAACTTATTGCTAATGGAGACTCGACGATTATCATTTGCAAAATTAGAGACTTGACTCCCTATGCACTGTAATGTCTTGAAAAAATGATCTCTAGACCTAGAATTCAAAGAATTGCAAGTATTTTGACTTGGGGAATTGCAAGTATTGCAAGTATTTAGCATTGAATCATTTACTGTTTCAAAGGTACCATTTTATATGGAGGAGTTATGCTTTGTGAATCATTATTCCTTGGCTATAAGGGCACCTAACAGTGGATTCAATAATTAAAGACTCATGTTGCAAATATAAAGAGAAATACCCTGCTCCTACAACATTGCATCTTTAGAGAAACCTTTAAAGGGTTGTATATTTGGATTCTAGGTGATGATACCAGTTATTTGAAAGGCAGGTCAATTGGTTAAGCATGAATTAAAATTGAAAAACTTGCAAACTATTAGGTATAACAAACTATATATCAGCTCTGTGTTGAGATGTACAGGATCTGAAACAGCTTCCGTGATGATTGGAAAACAGTTCACAGAGAGAAATAACCATTGATAAGAACCAAACTTTCCTTAGAATGTATGGTCACCTAAAATAAGACTACACTAAAATTTAGATTCTAGTAAGCTTTTGAGATTGACTAAACCTATCAAAAAGGTTGGAGAGATGGGTATTCTACAGTGTTCTTATAATGCACAGTTGCATAAAAGCATATTCTTTTCAAGATTTATGACTTTCAAAATGAAGGAATTTACTTGACCATGAAAATGCACATTTATGATGAAGCAAAGGATAGAGAAAATCATGATGAGGTTCATAGTCCCCATTTGAACTGCCTACAAGAAACTATTTCTTCGTAAGGGTAATAAAGCATGTCTCCATCCTGCTTGAGTGGAATGTGAAAGTGCACAACCTTGATTATCTGATTATGAATTAGTTTTAAGTTCCAATTCCCTTCAAGCCCTATGGCATGTTTACGCCTTCCACTTTGACTCCACACGTGGGATGTGTTGCTTCTTCAATGGAACATAAGAGCCTCACTAAGACCCAGGTATCGTATTTTGGTGTGGAGTTATATTTACAAGTACAAAGTTCAAGGTTCATGAAGAATTGTTCAAAACATACCATTAGTACAACATTATAACATAGGGTATGTTTCTACGGGAGGATAGAGGCAGGGCTGAGTAGACGGTAAGAGTAAGAGAGGGTCTGACCTAGCTAATTTAAATA
>LPNX010599515.1:5257-23933 GCA_001517045.1 Pseudotsuga menziesii | reverse complement strand
TAGAGATTGAATAGTCTCTTAGTAAGGGGTAATGTGTTGGTGAGTGAGTGTAGCGCTAAGGCCTTATATTTATTTTCTCTTAGGCACCGATTTTGGAAACTGATGCTAAGAAGTCCCCAAGATGGCCAAGGGATATCTGACAATCCTACACGACATTAGTAATGTCCCGATGCAACTTAAGGACATCCCTTGTGCAGTGTTAGATCTTAAAAGATAGGCTCATCTGAAAATGGTTATCTCTTGTATTTAGATCCATAAAAATAAGTCTATATCCATAGATAACAAACTTGGAAAAATACAAAGGATTAAAATGGTTGGATAAAAGGAAACAAAATCTGTAAAATCCATATTTGCAAGAGGTAAAACACAATTATTAAAATAAAATTACTAATATCCAACAACAAAAGAAGACAAAACTCACCCTTGGCCTCTGAAGGAACCAAAAATGTGCTTCCCTCTAAAGTAATATGAAATCCTTGCACCTTTGGGCTAGAAGCATTATTACATAGTCCATTAATATTCAATAGTTCATGTCCATTTGTGCTTTCCAAAACATCTTGTCCATTTCCCACTCCCTCTGCAATTACCTAGACGATGCCAAATTGGGAGTGGAATAATGGCTTGATCTTTCTATAGAACCTTCTGACCTTGCAAATAAAAATATTGACTGCTTGCTATTCTGAGACTTACATGAACTTGATATTTCCTTTGACATCCCATTGCATTTATCAGTCTCAACAAGGAGCAAATTTGCTAAATTGTGAGGACTATTTAATACACTATCATCTGAATCAAAATTCAAAGACAATATGTTTGAAATTATACTGTTTTCTCCAACATCTGAGCCATTCATATAAAATTCTAGAAGGATATTACACACCAGGTTCTCCAAGCATTCTAGTTTTCCAGAACTGGCATTATAATCTCTAGCAATTTTTACTTTCTCGGGAATTTGAAAACTAGTACTTGTACTTCTATCGGTTGCATCTAACATAGACTCATTTTCAAAATTTTGGATAGAGATTGTACTAGTATTTCTAGCTTCTGAAAATTATCCTTCCTCTAACATGGGCTCATTTTCACAATTTTGGATAGAACCTACACTAGTCTTTTCAGCAGTTGAAACTAATCTTTCCTCTGCTTTATGATCAGTAACTCCAAAGCTTTCACCGTCACCATTAAGGGTGCAAGTATTTACATAATTTTGATGAAGAGAACAATCTTTAGAACTATAATCATCCACTGAAAATTGGAATTTTTCCATAAAGGGAGGAACCTCTGCTTCTGAAGAAATAGCTTTAGAGCAACCTTCACCATATGGTTCTGCAAAGTGTTCTTCATAATTGTTTTGATACCTATCATCAAATGGAGACCTTTGTAGAAAATTCTCAACATGGTTTCCTGAAAGAATTCTACTGCTTTTATTTAGAGAAACAACATTCACTTCAGTGTTGCTTTGAACAACAGAGTTGCTTTAAGGGACAGAGATTGGAAAGATATCTTTAGAAAGTCCAACACAGACAATACCAAATGACACTGAAGCAGCATCTATTCTTTCACTTCTTGTTGTTTCAATGTGCCCACTGCCCAACTCAGATGAACCCTTGTGTGTGTTAGAGGACGAATTCTTCAATAGACTTTTAAAACCTTCATGACTCCTACATTTCATAGTAGGATCAACTAAACTGGCATTCTTTCCATGGAAAGCTTCCGCAGCGGTATTTACACGTGAATTTAATTTTATATCTGTTCCACTCATTGCATTATGTTTGGAATCAATATGTTTTTTAGATATAAATGTTGATGACTACCCACCCTTATTGACCAACAGCTTGCCATGATCAGAACTCTAACCCTGATGCCGCAGCTTTCACCACCAAGGTAGGGAGATTTAATGTTGGAGACACTAAAAGTGAATGAGATGAACTTGTTTTAGGATTAGAGGAGCCCTGAACAGCTGGGATCCTCATACTAAATGATTTTTCCTGTGCAGCATGGGAGCCCCTGCAACAACCATTAATGTCTCAATATTCAGTAAGATATGTAATATTCCACCACAAACTCCTAAATCATATGGAAGCTTATGTTCACTAAACTTAATGTGTAATGTTACTCTGCACCAATATAGGGAGGTGTTGGAAAACTAAACAAATATTCCATGACAAGAAACAGATTTCATACCAAGATGCACTAGCTGGCAATACAACTGATCTTCCAGTAGCTCCACTGGCAAGGGAAGTCTCAACATTACCTCCTTTGTTCTAGTTTCACATGGAAATATGAACAAGTATATATTATTAGGAAATGAAAATGAAGCCATGTATAAAGAATATAGAAGACAATCACTGAAGTAAAACATAAGCTATCTAAAGAAAATACACATTATCTTCTATACTAATGATTATTTAGGACTGAATCAGAAGCTATTAAATAATCTAATATGGAAGCATAGAAAAAGTTGTTTGCACAGATATCAATAACAAATGCTAAAGATAATTGGATGGAAGTACAATATACTAAAATCCTAAAGTCATTTACAGGAGCCAATGATTTGCTCAATTTACTTGAAGAAGCTGATCCAAGCAAGGAAACCTCTGCCACTGGAGGAGGTAAACAAAGTCCCCATTGTTGTTGTGAAGGATTTGTAACATCATAGAACTTCTGAGTTTTTCTGATAGAAAAATAGGACATAGAAAATAAAAAATCATAAAAGCTATATGTGAAATTTTTTTAAAACAATTTAGCCCAATAAAAAAACTTTCTAAATTAATATAAATATATTAATAATAATATTATGTCAAATGTTTCAAAATGAACTAAAAGAGATAACTGGGGAAACAATACAGTAAATAGTACATCCCAAAACTAGTGTACAGATATACAAAGTAGCCAAGGCTGATGTCTGAAAATTTGTCCATTCCAATTTCCTCCAACAAATTTTACAAAATTTTCCCCCAAATGATCTCTTGAAGGCTTTCTTCACTACATCAGCCAACCCCATCCATGTGGGGGCCTTCCTCTTCCCATTGCTTCAAGCAATGAGGTCCTCGTCACATAAATCTAGGATTCAAAGCATGGGATAAAGTGTGCAAGGGGGTGTTTAATTGGTTTCACATGTCAACAATGATTGTCATCACAACGCAAAGTCTATATCAATGATTGTCAACACAACCTCTACAAAATCTACATCAAAAAATAAAAGCATAGGAACCATCCTGTCAAATGGTTTCCATATATTTCTCATCCATGGTATCCCTTCCATCATAAATCTCTCCCCCAAAAGGCTTGCAGTGTCTTCATTTCAAAGAAGCTCAAACGTTGGTGTTGCGAATTTCAGCAGAAGTCAATCTTGATCCACCACTTCTCATCAATCACCAGTCTACACAACACTCCTCTCTAAATTTGACTGTCTCCAAAAAGACTAAATCTCACTCACCATAGACAATAATGCAACTTTCACCTGTACACAACGATGCAACAGGAGGAAGTTTGAGGCACATCTTGTCTCAGCAACTTTCAATGACTCTAGCTTGAAGAATTGTCAAAAAAATGGCTTCAAGCTGATGATGGTTTATGATGGATTCTAGGGTTGTTATTGCATGATGGTTTATCAAAACTTTTGTTTATGAGTTTCCATGCATAAAATCAAAACATTGTTTGGGTTATAATGGTAGCGAATGTTTTCTTCTGCACCTAACTCCAAACGACCTCTAGATAGCTCCAATCACAAGAGGCATTATAAATAAACCTCCAATACTAGTTCTATCAGGAAGTGTAGGCTTAGAGTCACACAACCAATGGATAGAAAGAACCTCAAAACACCCTTGAGCATAGCGTTGGATATTAGAATAGTTGACAATAGAAAGCATTGTTGGTATTGAGTTTCTTCCTTGAATTCCATTGAACCCTCACTCATTTTGATCTTTCGGGCTCTCTAGGATTCAACAGTAAGAGTTTTTGCATTCTCCTTGCAGTCTTCTATTTCTTTTTCAGCTCTTATGGAGTTTCCTTAGCACAATGATTACTACTTGTAATTTTTACTGTACTATTTGCCATTTTTGGCCACTAATGGACTTTCACATCTAAATTAAAGTAATCATGTGGGGACCTCTCATATGTTGACCAATGAATATTAATAAATGTCCATGATACATAAGTATAACCCTAACCCTACTTGAAGTATAAAAGCCAATAATGGTACCTCACCATTATTTTGAGATTTTTCCTTTTCAGTAATCATACATCAAACATAACTAAGTTCTGTCCTTATACAAGTGTCTATTAATTGTGATCTCCCATCAATTCAAAGTTTCAAACTTTTAGAAACTAAATATATAGTTTCTAATGAGCACGTGCAAGCTCAGAAAACTAGTAAAACATAATTTAGATATCATGTAAAAAAGAAAATAGCATCTGTAGGGACCATCACTACCCACTTTGGATTAACAAAAAACATTGCTTTCCATGAAACCTAAAGCCAATAAAACAATGCTTCCCCAATATACACAAAATAAGATAATGTTTCTAAACTAAGATCATGTTTCTAAACTACTGTAATAATGCCAAAATTTTCTTGGATCTGTTAGCTTTTTGTAAGAACCAAGTATGTTAGAAGACTTTGGGAACCAAAATAGATAAAATAGACACCAATATATCCACATTTTATGGATAGTGTTAGATATGGGGTCAACCAATGCACAAAACAGAGTATTGAGATAAGAACTTGATACCTTAATGGAGTACTTGAACCATTATTTACAGATCTGGGTTATTACAATAGTTTCCATGTGGAAACAATAAGAAAATATTTATCTAATATAACAATAGTATGGACCAACATCTTACTGTTTTCATTTAAAGCACAAACATAGTACTTTTCATACTTGCTAAAGGGGATGGACAACAATAAGAAACGAAAGTGATATGACTTTTTTGGAAAGGCATTTAACAATGGTATGGATTTATGGTAGGAAGTTTAAAGATGATATATATTCTAATGGATAAAACAGAGCATAAGTTCATCAACTAGGCTGAGATATCACACAAAACAATAAGCCACCATTTCATTGTTCCATAATCTTAAATTCATTGGAATTTTTGTAGCAGATATAGATCATCAAGTTGGGTGAAATAGTAAATTTAAAGCATCAAATTCCAATATATCCAACAAGGTGTTCCTCTACTAAAAATAAGGGGCTGAGTAGGTTTGGATCTACTTGAATGTACTTACAAAAGGCAAAGAAAATATAGGAGTGTTGGTCCTTTACAGGAATCCACTATTAAAATCAAGAAATTTCCACCTCACAATATATTTGAAAAAAATTATAAAGACGATAGACTTCGAGTGAAATGATGGAAATATGAGAAGAATGGTTTTGACCTCTCAATGAAGCGAGAAATAATCATCTATAAAGCCCCCAACTGAGACAACCACTCCTTAAAGGGAAAACCCTGGTAGAGCAGTGGCCATGCACTTTGCAGATATCTCCAATCTAAAGGAGAGCCTGCAGGATCACATTGCTTGGACAACTTAGATATATTTTAAAAGAATTGGTTCACTAAACCTTTAAATGGTTTCTAACTTGTAAAAGTTATCTTGGTGAGATTTGGCATCCCTTAGGCATTTAGATGACTTATGGTGATATTTACGTTAATGTAATAGTGTGTGATCAAAAATAGTGGGCAGGATGCAAAATGATTATTCTCAAGGACGCTTTGAGGATTCTCCTTAATATCACTGCTTTTGATAGACTGAGCCTTGAGGCATAACTCTCATCATATGAAGGGTTGCTTCATGCTGGCAAATAAGTTAAGATCAACATGTACATAATTTTTGCTACATTAGGAGAGAATTGTGTTAACAATCCTCATATAGTTAAAGAGATGTGTCACATGCGTGCATAAACTAAAGTGGGAAATAAAATTATAAATATCGTCATATAGGTAAAGAGATGTCACATTTGTGCATAAGATAAAGTGGGAAGTAAATAAAATAAAACAAAATAGCATAGACCCATCTTAATCCTAGATCTTTTAATCTCTGAGAGGTTTGCAAATGTTTTTATTTTTATCCCTCTTATTGTTTAGTAGGTCTGGGGTTAAGATGGAGCTATGCTAGTTATCACTTCAAATCAGAGTTACTGGATGGTTTCAAATCTGAGTGGAGTATTGAGTGTCTCTCCTCTTTGAGGAGATTAAGTCACATAAATTTTATTCCTAGTCCGATTTGGCCCTGGGTAAGACCGGAAAATTTGAATTGTGAGTATGAATTGAACTCTCCAATAAATCCAAGTTTGACTCAATAAACTCATGAGTCAAGCTTGGTAGTCTATCTATAAATGATACAGAGAAAAAATTTAATACGTTTTTCCCAGTGTTCGGTGTTTCAAAATTAACAATTGTAAGTTTTTAGTCATATTTAAGGATATTTTTTAAACTTATTCTCTCGGATTCTTCACATAGACTAGATTTTGCACAAAATCCAAAGCAAGCTTAAATACTTGGCAGATCAAAACATTTCTCTTGCAGGTTGAAACACTATCACAAATAAAATCCTGGTTGCAAGTTATATATCTTACTCTTCTCCTATATTTCCTCCTAGTACAAGGTACAATCAAATGAAAATGCCTCTTTGGTGTTTTATTTGTGATAATCTTGGGGGAAGGGGTCCACAGTTGATTTCCTGCTACCTATGCATTTATTCTTAAAAAAGGATGGAGATCTTGGCTTGACAAATACACATGCTCAAGGGATGACATTTTCAGTGAAATGAGTAATTAATGCTATCAGAGCAGTGCACCCTGGTAGATACTTCTTGGCACCGCATACAAAATGCTGCGTGTAAATAGCATACCTGGCCCCTATGGTCTTTACAAAATCAACAGTGCAGCTGAAACTTTTGCAAGCATAGCAGTTAGATATCCAAATAGTTGCATTGGGACTATGGATTATTGCCAAAGATCAGATTTTGTTGCACAATCTATATGCACTTTCTCAATGAAAGAGACCAATTTGGATTAATTCCTTCCTTTGCAGGAAAACAGTTTGCATAGATGGGATTTTCCTACATGGGAGATTTGTGGGACAAGAATGTAGGCAAGTGGCTATCTTGGAAAATTCTTAATCATTATCAAAGAGATCAGCTTGCTGACTCACCTACTTTTACTACCAATTTTCAGATGTTTCCAGACTATTGTTTAAGCTACACCTGGTTGCTCATGGACCTGTTTGGAAGGATTGAGAATGTAATGTGAAATTGCAAAGATGCTAAAACATTTTCATCCTAGATTGCTGCTAGGTACAGTGTTCTTGTTGTCTCTCTTCTTCATTGAAAAGGGGTTCTGTTTGGGCACAAATGTATGATCCAATAAACATACACAAGTATGTGGGATGCAATCAAACTGATGGGCATATCCTTGTTACAAAAATAACACTGTTGTACAACTTTTCATGAGGTGAATACTCTAGTCATCCTGAGACACATTTCTACATTTACATCTGATTTGGATATCATTATCCATATAGGAAACAAATATATACTCTTCGAGTTGAATCCAAACAGGAAATGCTAGCTCTCCTTATTAATGTAGAACAGGGAATTATTGTATGGCTTCTCCTTGTTTCCTGGATATGCAACAAATTTCCTGTATATGTATTTAAATTTATGATGAGATATAGTCATATATGTAATATGATGCATTGTCAAAGAAAAAAATACATTAAATGCTCAATGGCAGGCATGTAGTATAAAACTGTCAGATGCAGAAACTTGCCAATTGTTGCATTTCACTTTGTGTAAGTATTAATCTTAGCTATGCATGAATGCATCACAATAGGAGATTGGAAAACATAGTGATTGTGCTTTCTAGAACATGTCAGCCAATAGCACCAGAAAAGGGAAATCTGAATGAAACCCTACTGACTCTACTGCACAATATAAGAAATGCATACTGCTTGGAGTAAAAGGAAAATATAGCATGTTGTTTTCAGAGAAGAATCTCAAATTTAGTGCCCAAGGTCAATCAGTCAACTCTCAACAGAAAGTTGAATCAGTATTATCTCAGAATTAATTGGAATAATGTTAATTCCAAACTATTTACAAGTAAATTCTCAGGGATATAAATTTATAATCAATCTTGCAATAATGACAATGCAAGGTCTGGTTCTCATTTTCACATGGTATTGAAGGTTAAATTTCTTGTATTAGTGTGTGTCTAGCTTGTGAAAAATATGCTTTAAAAGAATAGAAAGAAAGTAATTATATTAATGTCGACAGGTGACCAAAGTAATTATATTTTTTTCTTTTAAAATTACTTGTGGATCTATCATCCTGACTTGAAAGATAGAGTAGAAGAATGATGGATTAGGCCTCCTCCAGGTGAAAGGAACAAAAATGTTTGCAATGGCCCAAAGGGGATGGAGTTGCAATCAAATATTCAGAATCAAGGGTTGTTGTGGTACCTTCATAGGAAAGGGTTGTTGTAGGAACTTCTCGGGACAAGACGATAGAAATAAACATATTTTACTCTCAGATGGGTGACTTTGTGAGGATCAGGAGGAAATTAGAAGGCAAGCAGAATTCCATTTGAAGCCCTACTTTAGGAAGAAGAAATTGATAAGTAAGAAAACAAATATGCACTCCTGTCTCATTATACCCCACTGAGAGATTTGATCAGGAAGAAACCAAGTTGCACTCAAGTCTCGTATTCCCTCGCTGGTTAGAGAGGAAAACAACCTGCTTCTTGATTCAGTTTCAGAAGTTCAATTAGCTCATTTATTAATGAAGAAGGAAAAATTTCCTAGATCAGATGGCTTCCTACCTGATTTCTTCCAGAAAAATCGTGAGATCATCAAGGAGGATCTGATAGAAGTGGTGGAAGAATCAAGAAGTCCTAAGAGAGTTTTCAAATATCTTAATAATACCTTTTTTATTTCTAACTCCAATATAAGAAAATGCTAACTCCTTAGCTACCTTTTAAGTGAATTTTTCTCTATAAAATGGTCTATAAGGTGATTTCTGGGGTGATGGCATAAAATAAAACACATTATACCTAAAATCATTTTAAAAACCCTGCAATTTTCCTCTGTAAAATGGTCTATAAGATGATTTCTGGGGTGATGGTAATAAAATAAAACACATTCTACCTAAAATCCTTTTAGAAACACTACAAGACTTCAAGAAAGGAGATTATGGAATGAACTTATTCATTCATTGCTTTCCAGGAAAAGGGAAGGAATGATATGGCCAAAGCTAAGTTGCACAAAACATGTATTGGTTTTAGAAACATGAATGTGTAAAAATGCAGTTACACAACCCCATATATATAAAATTGAAAACACATTATCTTGCAATAAAATAAGAATGATAAGTTAATTTGTAGGAGGTTTAGAAACAATATGGAGATTAAACTGTCTTCATTTACTATAAATTATGGATCTTTAAACTTCCTATCAGTACCACACCCTTCATCGGCACTTGGGGATTTTCGAGAAGTTTTTGTGGTGTTTCCAAGTTTCTAGTACTAGTACATGGACAATGTAGGAGTTTCATGCAATATAGGACCAAATTCTAAAATAGGGTTATTGGACTTCCCTCAAAAGGGTGCTTCAAAATTTCAATTTCTCAATGTATTGGAGGCTTTGGATGAAAGTTTGTTACTCTCCTCGCATAGATTTTCCATAAAGATCAATGGTTCAATGGCTCTCCAGCTATGTTACTTAAATCCCAAAGGGATATTCATCAAGGAGACCTACCATAAGTGGTTAACTGGATTGGTGAAAGCAGGGGTTTGTCTTAGCCCCCACCAGGGTTCAGATTTCACAAAAGTGGCCAGATTTCCCTCACAAGGGTTGAATTAAAGGCAGTATAACCATCGTGTCCATTTAGTTAGGATAGCTGACATGAAAGTAGGGGATTGTCTTAGGCCCCACCTGGTTCAAATTTTACAAATGTTACCAGGTGATGACTGTAGGTTTTCGGGATTAAGAATTTTGGATGATTCCTCTAGAATAATTCTCAATCCTTCAAGGATACCATTCTCCCTATCTCTCTATCATTATAGCCAAGGATCATGGCAGAGCATTAGAGGATGCTTAAATCAGAGGGGAGCTTCACAAGTTGAAAGTGTCCTCACTTTCTCCACCAATATCCCATCTACAAAATGAAGATGATACCAGGTTTGGCAAAGAAACCTCTCCATTATGAAGCCTATGAAATAAAGGAAATCATCTTATACTATAAAAGAGCATCCAGTGAAATGATTAATGCTAAAAAATATGAGATATATTTCTTCAATTATAATGGTAAAAAACAAAGAACTTCATAACTGTTGGGATGCAACAGAGAACCTATTCTAGGGAAAGAACAAAAATAATTTATGGAAACAAATGCTGGATAGAATCACAAAAGGTTGTCAAGATGGAAAGGAAAGTAGCTATCTTGGAGAGGTGGAATCAATTGTTAAAATCAGTCCTCCAAGCTATGACAAATTATCCCTTCTCAATCCTTAAAGTTACTGAATGTATACAATACTCACTAAATTCTATTTGAAGGAATTTTTTGGCAAGCCATAGATAGAGAAGGTCAATAAAATCCCTTTCCTGTCCTAGAGAAAAGTTTTCCTACCCAAGTTCTGAGGTGGTGTTCGACTTAGATAATGCAACTAGGAAATATCTACTTTTGGAAGTATATAGAGAATCTGGATACTATAGAACCTGAGTGCAATTTCAAAATATAAATCTAGTAAAAGACATTACTCTTCCCTAGGGCCTATCCATTTGTTTCTACACTGGGAAAACACTGATGGGTGCTCTAGAAACTAGATATATGGCTCCTCAAGTTAAAACCAAGATTTCCCGACTGAAAAGAATTGATATCAATCACAGATTCAGCTCTGCTTGGAAAATTATATGAAGTTTTGGTTGCATGAAAGCCATTGATAATGGAAACCCTTTGAAATTGGGGACAAAAATTATGCAAATATCATGCTAGCCAAATGATCCACCAATTGAATCTTCTTTTCAGAAAACAATTAAAATCCAACCCATCAAATAAATACACCTAACTTGAAGGAACGAGGGCAAAACTTTACACTAGCATCTTAATTATAATGAAATTAGTGGTTCTGTAAGCCGTCAAGCATAATTATTTTTACTTCAATTTTGTAGATTTAAAGCATATGAAAGAATTATGGCTGGTTCTTACTGACCATCATGATTTCGATTTACCATATTAACGGTAAAACATCTCTATCTTTAAGTAGGATTATTGAATTAGCCGTAGTTATAGTAGTAAAAGGGGTGTAGTTTAGTTAGAAGAGTGTAGTGGGCATCCTTTGCTATGTTGATATTTGTTTTTTCCCTTGCTTCCAAATATATAAAACCACATGTGATTTGACTGTTTAGATAGTTTTGCACTCCCAAGGTGCAAATGTTATGTTGGAGCCAATTTTCCCTAATTATAAAATGAGACTCATAAAAAATTTGAACAACTAACTTTCACAATTACACTCTCTTCTAAAGGATTTTTTCAATGGTTGTTTTCTTGTTCTAAACAGAGTTTTGGGCTACTTCTATGGCTTCTAGAATTTGGTTGTTCATAACTTTGACTCTACTTGCTTTAAAATCCTCCAAAAGCTTGTTAGGCCTGTACATCTACTAGCATTATCAAAGCATGCATAACATCACACGAAGTTTTCAATTTCTGGATAAAACAAGCATTGAGGTTTTCTATTACACAACAGCATACCATCTAATGCAAATGATAACCCAAGATATGAAACTATTGGATTAGAATGCCTACATGGATTTATTGGATTAGCCATGAACCAACAAGTTCACAATTATCGCCTCATTCATTAAGCTCAATAGTTGTTCTAGTTTCAAACAAATTGCATATAGTGAAATAACATACAAAGCCTCTGTTGATACTGGACAGTTCTACTTTGGGAAAAAACTGTATGCCAGACTGTTACAAAATTCCAACCCTCAAGGATGCAATACTTAAATTGTACAATGTGAAAACTACATTTCACAGAAAAATAGGTGATTACTTATTTATACTATTCATAGGCTGACAATTAGCCTCTTGATTGAAAGCAACTCAAGCTCTCCATGCTTAAAGTATAGGTCCTAGGATCATTAGTACATTATTTATACAATGGAAGGCCAGGTTTACATGCTAGAAAAGTGCATCCAATCTTAAGAAAACACGGAAAGAAATAAGGATGAAATCCTAACATCATTAGAATTGATTGAATTTTGTTAAATCAATTCCTAAGGCTTTTTGGATTGAACGACATTCTTTTAGCACTCTGTGAATAACGAAAATATTGACCTCCAATGCATATTGATAGTTGTAGTAAAATGGTTTCATGGCTGAGTAGGGTTTTAAGTGAACTCATACTGTATGTTAGAAGGCTTATAGGACTCTTGTATGAGGTTAATCCAGAGTGAACCAAAGAACCATTATCCAGGGAGTAAACATTACCTTGTACAGAGACACGGTCTTGAAGACTATAAGAATCCCCTATAAACTGGATAAACATAGTCAAAATAAAAATGAAACATTTGGACAAGAAAATATTAACATCAAACCTATAGATTATATCTAGCAATAAAATACAAATATCTGGTCAATGGCAAATCAACAATATTAATTAGAAATGTTTATATCAAGATATAAAAAGAAAAAAGTAAGGTATCCTTTACCAGAAACTATATATGATAATGATATACCTCACCATTCCATGTTATAAGATGTAGAAATCCATTTGAAAGGCCCAAAATAATATGCTTGTTGTCACTAACAAAATTTCTTCTGAAATATCCAAAGAGAACAAAAAGTGTTTATCACCGAATTCTACATGAATATTGCAAACAAGAAAATTGTGTATAAATAAGTGTGTTGCAGATAATGTACACCTCAAAAAGATGGAAATAGAGGTCCATACATTGTAACATTCTCACCAGGAAAAGGTGCCTTCTTACTTGAAATGTACTTAATATTTACAAGGGATAAACAAGAAACCTCTTTCCCTCCAAGGCGTAGCAGCTTTTCTGAAGACACAACTTTGTAAATGTGGAAGAAATAGGACGAGGTCTGCAGATAAATGAACACAATTTAGCCATGTCAAGCCACTCTATGCATTCAGTAGAGGCCTAGATATGTCTCAAATTGATAAACCTCTAGACACATCATGAAAAGAATTCTTTGAATGCAAAAGCAATCCATTTCCACTTTTGATCCAGAATTAAAAGAACAAATCTCTACTAATCATGATCTATCAATTAAAATCAATAACCTGGTTATTCTATGATCTATCAATTTATTAAAAAAATTATGTATATAGAAGTATGTCATGGACTACTGCTCAATCCAGTTCCTGTAATGCATAGAATCACAGTTAAGAATCAAGATAGCATCAAACATAAATGGGGCATAACCCATATTATTATTTATACATCAGAAGTGATACATTAGGTCCTCTGAGAATGCATTATACTATTTTTGTTTTTTGGGTTCTACGGCTGAAATGACTCACTCAACTTTCGATTTGTATTGCTTTATTGATTTAATAGCTTTAACATAGACAATACTCTATCATGTTGACTCTTGTTACTCTTTTTTTTCTCTCATGTGCATCACCATCCTAACTTGCGTACCAAGCGAATTCTATTAAAAGAAGTGTGAGATGTTCTAGCATCGATTAGTGTATTACTTCATTGTCCACCCATGCTTTATTTATGTGCTCTAACCGATAACTCACAATGATTCTAGGTAGTAAGATAGTTTAATTTTAGTTGGAAATTCTATCTGTCACCCTCAACACATCTGAATTGCAAACTCTAGCAATCGATATTAATATTGGTCCAACTATGGATCTAGGTATAACCCTTTTAACCTTTCCTTAATCTACAATTTTTCACTGATTGGTAGTAGATTTGTCATTATTAACCTTATTGCTTTAACTTGATTCTAGGAATAAGCTGGTTTTCAAAAATCAATGTCTATTCACCAAGATCAGACATTGGGTAATTGGAATATAGATGAGACAAAAAATCAATTTGATTGTTTAGTGAAAATACCCTTGGTTTTGCATTGGGATTATTGGAATTCAATATATTCTTTTCAAGTCAGACATTTTAGAACCATAAGTGTGTGTTTTACAAGAGCCATCATAATCCTTTGATATATGATTTTCTAAGATCCATTTGAAGTTCTATTGGCTCTTTGAAACCACGCTGGGTGGTAAGATATGTGAATACGTGTAGAAGAATTATCTACACAAGGAATTTGAATGTGAAAGGCCCATTGTGAAAACAACACATTGCCTATGACACCTGCCAGTCCTCATGACAAGAATTGAGATTAGCTTAAGGAGAATAATCTCAAATGTTTGTTTCAAGGGAGTTTAGCTCTAAAGTCACATATAGAAATAAACAATGATTTGACATACTGTCAAGTATATCAACCATTTGACATATATCATTATGCCTTAAAATACAAAATGGAATACATTCCATGAACAAGGGTAAATACAGAGTTGCAGAAAGTGTTTCAAAAGAATTGTATTGTTTGTAAAACTACTTAGAATTCAACTTTGTGAAACTAAGGTTATGGATTTTAACCATCAGATATCATTGTAGCATATTTTTGGATATGAACTATGTTAGGAAACATTTCTAAACTCTTAACGCAGTTCATATCCAAAAATTCACTACAGTTATGACTAATGTGGAAATCCACATACAAAAACATCGTAGACACCTTTCAGGAACACCAATACAACAATAGTCTAAATTTTATTGTTGCTTATGAGACATTAGGAAGGTTTCTGAAACAGTCCCCATGGAACTTCATTTTATTTTATGTAAATGCATTTGATCAGATGGAATGAAATGGAAAATAGAAGGATGGATAATCCTCACATAGAGCAGGACCTGCTTCAACAGAGCATTCAGAGACAAGGGTTGAGTACTTCCAGAAACTGAACCTCGTTGAAAAGGATATGTAGCACTAACCCATATAGAAGTATTCCATTTTAATGTCCCCTTCCATCTGAGCTCCAGGAATTGACTCAATAACCTATTGACTCCTGTAGGCTGTAGTCGATGGGATAAGGTATTAACTAATTGATGTCACAGGCTGGACATTAGAAGATCTGCTTCGAACAGGATAACATGAATCGGGGTAGTCATATCTGTATAACCCCCTAATGATGCTTTATTTAGTGTCCGAAATGGATCAGGTCATGGGAGAAACCCTAGTCACTATAGAAACTGACTGTTATCTATCCCCAATGCATATAGTAATTAATGCGATTAATCCTATCTCGTAACTAGCTCTCCTGAAACCGATTCTTCTCCCGCTCTAGGTGCTGAACCCGAGGCTATGTCATACAAAAGCCTATAAACCATAGAGTCTAGTTACTTTCTCTACTTGGATGAACCTTAAATATCTCGTCCCAATAAAGAGAATTGTTGGCAAATTCATTACCTCGGTTCTAGAGCTGATTTAGGAGCTTTCCAAGTTTCTACCACGAAAAAAAAATTGAAAGAAGGCACAGCTAGTGAATCAATGACCAATATTTATCCCCATCACCCAACACAATGAGACTATACATGGGATGAGAAGAAGCCACGAGACGATATGGGTTCCGTAGGTGAGTCAGTCAGGAGGCGAGTCAACGTGTTTGAACAGGTTTCATCCCTAGTGCACCCAGGAAGGTTTTATTTTATTTGTTGTACCCATTATAGATTCAACGTTACCAGGAACACAATATTATCAGGAAAAAGATAAAAGATAAAAATTCATAGTAAAAAGGAAATTTACCAGGGATTTTAACCTAGCTATGCTTGAGTATTATAACAAGTAAAATTTATCAATTCACAGTAAACCAAAAAACTTACCAGGGATTTTGTAAGGGAAGAAAGTGACGTTGACTCTAAAGTTATAGAATCTCTAGGTTCTATCCAATGTTGTTTTATCCATGGGAGCAATTGAAAAACCCAATCCACACTATTTTCCTTCATAACCCTCCTATGCTTGGCGCCAACAGTCTATTTGGACAAGGTATTTGGCGCAAATGAACAGGTTGAGTAATAATTGATGAAATTTGTGGAAGATAGTTCAGGAAAATAGGCCATCAACCATGAATGCCATAACGAAGGTGGGTGGAGAGATGTTGGGTGGAAAATTGTTGGGTCAAGAGTTGATTCAAAGCTATTGTATTTGGATAATATCTTTTTTTGTTTTTGTTATATATATTTGTTTTATTTTTTTATTTTATTATAAATTTTTTTTTTTATATATTTTTTTGTTTTTTTTATATATTTTTTGTTTTATTTTTTATTATTTTATTATATAAATTATGTTAATTGGTTATATAGTATATATTATTAATAATTATCATATATGTTTAGTTTTATAAATGGAGTAGTCTACGGAGTTGACGATTTGGTCCAGAAGTCGATCATTGTCATTACTTCTTGGCCAAATCATCGACTCTAAACGGTACCAAAATTCGATCAATACTCTTCAGGGTGGCGACAGACACAGATGAGGGCCCTACATCCTCTCAAGATTTGGCCATTCGGATCTGTGGGCTGAAGGTATCATTCGACCCCTGCTCTTGCTACAATGACATCTGCAACAGATAAACCTCCTTGTAAAGTTTAATCACTTCTTCTAATGTCTACTTTAGTTTTCCTTTGGAGCATGTGAGGAACGTCGATGTGCAAAAACCAGTGAGCTTTGCAAATAGTGGCATTGCAGGAGGGTGCTCATGTTTTTCCCCGGATGAAAATCAAAATGCATATGGTTATGAGCGCATAGGCTAGAGATGGTGATAATTGTGAATGTAAAGTGGAAGCAGTAACTTCGGCAGCATTGAGACCTGTAAAAATACATAACAACTAGTTATTGATTGGAGTGATGAACACGATCGGAGCGGAAAGAACCATACCTTTGAAGTGCTCTAACTGGTCACTATGAGATCTTGAACCGTCCTATCGTATTAAAAAATAGGGTATCGAATGCAAAAAACAGGGGAGCAGGGGTCGATACATTCAGGCCACAGATCCGAAGTTGACGTGGTTTTTTGGCCACGCATTGGATGCATTTGGTAAGTCTACGTGGAGGAGGTGCATTCAAATGGCCAGTTCTCGAGGGGATGTAGGGCTATGATGCTTCTAGCTAGGTATCTATATGGTAGTACTGATTCTAGTACCTAATTCGTAATTGACGTAGGAACCTAATTTTCCTTTGGAACGCGCTTAACCAAGTTTGGTTCAATGGTGCAGCAGGGATAAAGATGGTCAAGAGAAAATTCATGCAATTGCTTTGTTGGATCTCTGAATATCGAGGTGCATGGCATCAATATTACTAATAGAAGGTATACAATTTACAAATTTTACACTTCATTGTCAAATATACAATTTTGCATGACACAATTAAAAATGACTAATTCATATTCTTCTAGCTAGTCATTTTTTATGTCGTGACTAAATTAGTCATTTATGTTAGTCATTTTTAACTTTGTTACTTATTATCTAGTCATATTTGTTAACCGGTGACTAAATTAGTCGTTAATTTTAGTCGTTTATAGTTGGGTTAATCAAAATTGCTCATATTTAGTAGTAAATCACTTGAAAAACCTGTGGTGACTAGAATTTTTAGTCACATAGTAGCTAATTCCTCATTTTGTACTAGTGACTAGAAGTAGAGGACATCTATTTCATCACAGGACGATCCCACCGAGGTGAGGTAGTAAACTTGCGAACTCGTGGAGTGGGTGGAGGACTCACTATTGAGGATTACATAGTTGTTTACTTCCTTCCTAACATATATAAGATTGGATTCAAGTTCAGGTGAACGTTATAGAAAGTATAAGTATCATAGTGATAGTTTTGGTAATAGACAGGATAACAGGTTTGGCATCACTTCATCAAGTTTCATGGCCTCTTATGTTCTACTCAGTAGAGTGCATGATGCCGATTGTATATGAATGGAGCACATCATTGCTGAGCACAATGAAACAACAACTAACATACTACAAGATGGGTAGGATAAATACCTTTGAGTACGCCAACATTCTGAGCACATTCTTCTTCGAGAGGGTTCCGGGACTTATCCCTAGATTCTAGTTCCCTCCTCACAGTCTACGGGATCCATCCCAAACTCATTGGGAGGAGATGATATGGAGACTAGGGGGATAGGACAACTTTTTCCCTTCCCAACTGGCTTCTTCCATTGGTGGCAATGACAGGTGATAGCCATAGACCACTACCCCTATGCAGGGATAGACTTTTGTGGAGATCCTGACATGACCCTACCACTAGGATCTGCATATGGCAATATAGGTAAGATCCCATGTGTATGGTTTTTTGAATTATAATTTTTTTTTCTCTGTATTTTTGATATATTTAGGAATCAAAACCATGTTTTTAGCGGTGACAAGTGCTAAAATTAAGTAATTGTGCAGAAATGGTCTACAATGGCCAGATGGTTTCCCTCAACATTGATGAAGGGGATGAGGTGACAATATGATAGGTGCAAATGCAAAGCGGACACTCCATAACATACATCAAAACATTGTCCGACTAGTTCATAGGATACCCATGGTGAAATTCGAGGACTTTCTAGAGGCCATGCAAAGACATGTAGTAGGGGTACCCC
>LPNX010599506.1:0-10437 GCA_001517045.1 Pseudotsuga menziesii | reverse complement strand
AGGGGAGAGGAGGTCAAGGAGTAGAAGATGAGAAGGGAGGGAGGATGAGGGAGAGGGGTGGTGGAAGAGGAGGAGGAAAGGAGAGAGGGAGGGGAGAGGAGGTCGAGGAATGGAAGGGAGAGTGGTGGTGGAAGAGGAGGAGTAAAGGAGAGAGGGAGGGAGGAGGAGGGAGAAGGTGTGGAAGGGAGAGGACTAGAGGAAGAAGATGAATGGAGAAGGGGAGGGAGAGAGGGTGGGGGAGAGAGGAGAAGGTGGAAGTAGAGGGAGAGGGAGGAGAAGGGAGGTGGTGGATGAGGAAGGGATGGTCAAGGGGAGAGGAAGGATAAGGGAGGGAGGAGGAGGACTGAGGGAGAGGGGGAGGATGAAGGGGAGGGGAAGGAGGATTGAGAGAGGAAGATGAGGAGGGAGGGGGTGTAGGAGGAGAAGGGAGGGAGTGGAAGGGGAGGAGTAAAGGAACTTTGGAGGGACGAGGGAGAGATAATGTGCAAGAGAGAGGAGGATATGGGAGTAGAGGGAGAGGGAGGAGAAGGGAGGTGATGTAGGAGGGAGAGAGGAGGAGGAGAATGGATGGAGTAGGGAGAGGGAGGAGAAGGGATGGAGGAGGAGGAAGTAGAGGGAGGGTAGATGCGAGGGGGAGGAGGGATGAGGCAGAGGAAGGAGAGAGAGGAGGAGGAGGCAATGTGGACGAGAGAGGGAGGATGAAAGGAGGGAGAAGGGAGGGCATCAGAGAGAGGAGAAGGAGGGGAATGGGAGGGTGTATGAGAGAGGGGGAAGGGAGGTGGTGGAGGAGGGAGAGAGGAGGATTGAGAGGCAGAGTGGAGGAGAGAGGGAGCAGGAGGAAGGGAGAGGGGTGGAGGAGGGTGGGAAAAGGGGGGGCAGGAGAGAGAGGAAGAGGAGGGTATTTTCTTAAAATGAAGAGGTTGTTTTAGCAATTGCAATTATGAAGTTGTTTGGATGAAAAAACTTGAACCACACTTTAATTTTTATCTTTTAGAAATTATTCAAATGAGATTATGACATACAAAACATGTATGTTTTAATACCATATATGTTTTATTTGGTCAAACTATCTCCCTAAAAAATAGGAGGTTGCATTGTCATATTAGGAAGTTATTTCAAGTTGTTTGTTTATAATATAGATATATAAATCCTAATCAATTAAATTTTTCCACCTCTTAACCAATTTCCATTGATATCACCTATGCCATTGATGGGCGGGCCATCATTTATTTACAATGATTTTCCATAATGCTTGTACTATGGAAACAAATCCATTACTTAACCAATGATTATTGGTATGAAATTTTGGTATATGAAATAAACCTTCTTCTTGGTATGGAATTACATATTTAAAATAAACATTGACTCAACCAATATTTTATTCATTCTTAAATACATGTCATTTCATAGGACAATATGTTTCCAATTCTTTCATTAACCAATGTTATGTTTATTTCTAAATATGACATAGAATTGTATGTTTTAAACTAGTATTTTTTATTCTTACTTAACTAATGATAATTTCAAAAAGTCATAAATTAGTTTTGAAAATCCATATTCTTAGGATCTTGAAATTAGTTGAAGTACCCATTTGTTGAAATATTGCTCAAGGAAAATTAAACATGTAAAACTATGACAATCCCACGAAATGTAGACTAATAACAAAATAATTACATATAAATAAATGAAAGTTTAATTCATAATTTAAAAAGTTCCAAGAGATAGATTTTCTGACCTAGCGTGGCCCTTTCTAAATATTTTTACCTTGTTAGCACAATTAATCTTAAAATATTTTTGTAATTTTGCAAATTGTATTACAAATTCTATATCAATAAATAATAAAAATATATGCATTATAATTTTATTTAAAATATTAAATATATTATTTATATCTTTTTTTATTAACGTGCTTTTTATAAACATAATAATTGCTTTTATATATTTTTGTTTTGGCCAATGGAAACCATTTTTATAGAGAGATTCTACAATGTTTCTTCTTACACTTGCAAAAAAAAACAATTTCACAATTTGTATTTTAACAAAAATGTATATTCTAAATTTCAATAAATTAAAACACAATCTATAATCTATATTTCAATAAATAAAGATTCTCAAAATTTTTAGTTAACTTGACTTAATAATGGAAAGCACAAATATTATGAATTTGTTCCCATTTTTCTTTATATTATTTCCTTTTTAAAGCTTTATATTGTTTCTTTATGCTTTATATTGTTTCCTTATCAAAGCTTTATATTGTTTCATTTATATTGTTTCCTTTATGATTTTTCTTAACTATACAATGCCTCGTAGCATTTTTGACCACTCGTCTCACGAGGTTGCCAAACTTCCAACAATAGTGATCTTGTCTCACCCTTAGACACTTACATGAGTGATATTATTGGTACCTTGTCAACATCAATTAAGGCTCAAAAAAGGGCAAACATTTCACAAACAATATTTGAACTTGACTAAGGTGGATAAACAACTTCTCATTTTAATCACATAAGCCAAGATAAAATTAACATGATTATAAAGGAAGTTATTTTATATTTTCCAAAATTAATATCATAGAAATAGATGTTTACTACCATGGAAAATATTAATAAGAAAATTGAATATATGAGATGCTCTCATCATGTTCTCTAAATCTTAATAAATAAATAAAACAAAAATTATCATACAATGTTAACTCTAATATGAACCATTTTACTCATTATTTATTAATTAATTAAAACACCTAATTTTATTAATAAATGACCTAAATATGTTACATTTTAAGACTTTCTAGAATCACAACACCATAATCTTATCTCAAAGCATTTAAGTAATTGTAATATGAAATGGATATCTTACTCTATGGGCTACCCTAATGTTACATTAATCCTTGTTACCATGATTAATCTGAAAATATTTTTGTAATTTTGCAAATTGTATTGTTAAAGAATGAATGTTTTGACTTCAATGGTCAATATTAAAAATTCTATATCACTAACTAATAAAAAGATATGGATTATAATTTTATTTAAAATATTAAATATATTTTTTATATCTTCTTTTATTAACATGATTTTTGTAAATATAATAATTGCTTTTATATATTTTTGTTTTGGACAATGGACACCATATTTATAGAGAGATTCTACAATGTTATATCCACGCCAATATCTGACCATTAATTATTAGTTATATCCACGCCAACAATCTTCTTGTTTGGATTTTTCCTTTCAAATATCGACTAACACCCATAATTGTCACTTCATTTCTTTTTCCAGCAATCAATATGTCAACATCCCCTCTGTAGTTTCCACTCTGTAAACACTACCATGATTGTCAAGAAAATGTTTCTAGATAAAAAATTTAAACTTTTACACTAGTGCATAAGGTGACCTTCAAATGATCACCGATATCTATGTCCAGTAATTTCTTAGTCATTTTCCTTCATAATCATTTTGCAAAACTTCTCCAACTCGCTTCTTCTCTGAGGTCATTCCAATAGGACCATTAATTCATTGTATGTAAGGTTAAAACCTTACATGTTGGACATTATTTATAAATATATATATTTGAGAATTTGAATGATGTCTTTACAAAGATAGTGAGCCATGTTAAATATGTAGGATAGAGTAGTAGACATGTATGTTTAATAAATAGAAATACCATATCATAACTAATAATTAATAGTTAATTTACCTATCACTGACTAGATAATAATTGATATTATTAATAAATGTAATAACCATTTAGGTTTCTTAAAATTCATCTGGCCTTGAAAATATTCGACCATAAATATTCTATGAAGAGTGCTCAACTTATATATAGAAATCATGGACAACTATATATTTTTGTTGTTCAAAAGAAGTAATCTATTTTTTTGTATTTTCATCTCCCACTTCTCCATGGATGCTCATTTCAACTTCTCATTCAAGACTGGAAACTAAGGGATCAATGACATCTACAATCTATTGGTCATAGTTTGGTGAGAAATAAATCATGCTCAAATGCTCCTCCCGTGAGTCGGATTCAAAAATATCATATGTTGGATTACTACTAAGGAGTTACATTCGTTCTTCTATGAAGTATTCCTTGTCATTGTCATTATAATTATGATGGATCGATTGATGTTTAATAGTTTTTGGAACATCAATTGCATCATAACAAAAAATGCTTGAAACATTTGGATCAATGAAAAATGCATCAAAAAATTTTCCATAATGGAGAATTTCTTCATGTTAATCATCATAACAATATCTAAAAGTGCTACTATGCCAAGAAGAAATATGGAACCTTTTTTGAACCAACAAACTTTCATATTATTTTACAAGTTCCTCTAGAATATTTTGTTATAAACAACTAAATATATCTTTTCCATAAAAAATGTTGTAAGGATTCAAATAAGAAGACATAGCTAAAGGAAAGACCTCATTCCATTCATATTTAGAAAAAAAGAGTCTAGCACAAAATCTGTCATCTTATTTGATGAAGAAACTAGATACACAACTAAACTTGCCATTCATATTTTGAGGAATAAAAAAAATGAGATTGTCATTAGATTCTTACTTCGTGGAGTCACCCAATTAAAAATTGCAGTTGAAACTATGTAAACACTCCTTGTTTACCATCAAAGAATGGATCTGTTCATTGTTGTATAGCCCATGGAAGTATGTCTTTGTTCCTTCTCTCCCTAGCAACATCTCCAGGAGATGTTTGCATTGGAGTCTGGTCAAGGAATGCTTCAAGGGATTGATTAACACATCTTAAAAGATGATTTGATTGTTTAATTGAAGTATTGGATCAATTAGGGAGAACAAGAAAGGAAATGGGGAAAGATCATTGGACATGGATTCCCTTGGTATACATTATATAAATCAAATGCGATCAAGGTTAACATTATATATAAGTAATGTGAATAATGAAAGATTAAAGAAAAGGAAACCAACATGATCATACATACATCTTTGATCATGTATGATTATTCATGAGATGGAACATTAACTAAACTGAAGTACCTTTGACAAATTAATGGATGGATACTTGAAAGAAACATAGAAAATGGGAAACAGCAACAAATAATTTGCTGCTCAAGAATCTATAACCTGTGAGAAATTATTGAAGCTCAACAAGTTACATTCATTCAAGTAAGAAGATATACAATGAAGAACAAAGAGACTCACAATCTAATATCAAGCTCTAAGAAATATTTAATTAAAATAAATTACAGAGACATATGACCACAAGTTTATAATGATGCATACAAGTATTTTTGCCCCTCGACTTTCTCTTAGGCCTCTAACTAAACCCTCATTACAATAAAAATGATAAACTTTATAGAACTTAAAAAAGCAAAAAAATCATAACCTGAATTTTGACATAGAAATAATTTGTTGCTCCAACTGTTATTGCTTGACGCTAAAAATTTTGATTAGGAAGAATCTTGTACAAACATCTAGCTACGGCGGGCGGATGAACCCCTCACTGTGATGCTGCGAGAACCTACAAACCAAGTTCCTTTCTTGCTACAAGAACCTACAAACCAATCAATTCTATGGGAAATACTCGAATCTATCGGCATAGTTATGCTGCTGGAATTTTTGATGTATTTGCAGACTTGAATGATCTTAAATTGAGTAGTGCTTAGTTGGATGATAAGTAGATACTATTATGTTTTTTTTCTTCATAGTTTTGTTTCAAGGGTCATTCTTCTCTACTTATACGACCTTTTGATACCATGTATATCACTTTCAATGTTGAAACTTGAAATCACTCATATTTGTTGATTTCTATCTAAAGAGATATATACTGTTTTAAATTACTTTTCTATTTTTTCTTCTTATTTTAATTAGTGCAACTCTTTTTTCATTATTAGTTTGTTTTTTCTTGTTCCTTGTTCCTTTTTTTTTTGAAGTGGTGGTGTATTTTACACTTTTCTTGTGTAAATTTGTGCGTGAAAATATGTTGGTGGTTAATTTGAAAGCCTTATTCTACAACAAATATATGGTAAAAGATTGATCATCATTTCAATTAACATTATGGTTTTCCATGATTTTCAAACCATGTGTGTGCAGTTATGGGTGTTTATTTTGCTGAAAAATTAAATTACTATCTTGGACGGAATTGGGAGAAGTTTGCTACATAGGACTACTTTGACAAGCATGGAATTTAACTTGCAAATTTGTGGTCTAGTACTCTCCTAATCACTTCAACAATAATCTTGGTATGTTTTATGAAATGCATGGGCATAACAAGTCTTAAGAAATGCTAAATCAAGTGCTCTTTTTCGAAGCATCCATATTTGAAGGTGATGACAAAGATTGAATGATTTTGTTGTTTTACATACTAATACACTAATTACATTATCTCATCTCATTATAAAGTGGAAAAGCGTAGAAATAAGACACCGAGAATGTGTGGCACATGAAAAAATGAATTATTGTTAAAGAATTCCTGCAGAGTAACATTCGAGAAACACCTAACAGCATTCTTTAGATGTTATTTTTGGATTCTTCATTCTTCCAAAGGTTTATCTTTGAGATGAGAATTTAACCATAACATGTAATTTCTCTATTTCTGGCTATTAAATAATGAGCTCTGGAAAGCTTTGTTTTACTCATAACATCATCTTCTTCGGAAGGTTTGCAGATAGATTATTACTGTATGAACATTGTTGTGCATGCTGGGGTGTGTATGACTAGAATTTCTCTATAAAAAATTGATGTTTTCATATGAAAAATTAAATCTGATAATGTATTGTTTGTTTTGATCAGTTTGTCTTCGAATTTAAGAGGGAAGCATTTATAATTTTCTAGCATTAGAAGATTCGGTCTATAAGTTTTGGCTGATATACATATTGCAAAGTAGTTGTCCAAAACATTTAGTGTAGTAAGGCATATTTTATCGATTGTGTTTGGTATAATGCTTCAATCAACATATTGAGAAATATGGACATCAGTTTGTTGGTATGACTTTATATAACTCATATGGTTACTAAGAAGGAGAGTTTCAAGACAGTTGATTGACAATTTGTTTTTTACTAAAGTTTGATTTAAAAGCAAACTTGTTGTTTTAATTACTATATTATTATCTTTACGTCATTACAAGTACTCATCTTTGGAATGAAATGCTTGTATATATATTATCACCTGCAATGGTTAAATTTGGATTTCCTTTGAGTGATGCCCCAAGGAAACAGAAAAGGGGCAGATTAAGGCTGAGTTTAATAATTGTCACAATGCTTTATCTTTCATCTTGGGTGATATGCATTAGTATCAATGATGACAAGTAACATTCCACTCTTCCAACAATGTGAATTTTTCTTGAAACTAGTCACTTTATGCTATTAGGCAAGTATATGAATACAATCTCTTGCAAAAAATGAAAATCCACTCAATGGAATGCAAGACAATCACTTTCTGCAATGTATATAATTCATGACTGAACAAACATTTGCTATGACATTTGAGAAGAAAGAAAACTTGATGAATACCCAAGTTGGAGAGTTATGCCTTATGATATAAGGTATAGTTTATTGTTGTTTTTTAGAATACCAATAAGCATTTATAGCCCACCCTCGTTGAAAATATTTACCTATGGTAACCTCTAAAAATATTTTTTTTTAACTATACAATGACTTGTGGCCACGTCCAATGAGGTTTCCAAAGATTTGACAAGAGAAATCATCAGACCACCGATGAGAACTCGTTGCAAATCCAACCCCATCCCATCTATTTTCTGACTCCTTATGGCCTCATCCAACGAGGCCTCCATAACTGCGACAAGCGAGACCATCGGACAACTGATAAGCAAGTGTAAAAAAATTGACAAATCATTCCTTTAATTTGACGGCATAATGATGAATTTTTACAGAAGAACTATCTGACATTCGACAAGCATAATTCATATTCTTGACGAGGATAAGTTAGATTTTCGATGAGGAGAAGTCGGAGTTTCAACGAGCAGATGTCGAACATTCGACAACTTAGTGGTGAAATCTTTTGGCTTACTACATTGAAAAATCAACAGGTATTGGCTTGTCATCGAATATCCGATGTTATTCCACTAACAACAATAAAAATTGAGGTTGTCAAATAACCGATATGGTATCCTTGATTTTCAGACATGGCAGCCATCAAATTTTGGGCTCAAATTCTATTGTGGTTTATAAATTGATTAAGAGCGACAAGGTGGAAATCATTTTAGGAGGATGGACATGTGTATTTGGTCCATTCCTCTCCTTAGGACCTACCACATGTTGTCATATTTTCCTTATTTCTAAATACCACCCAATCGGGGGTACTAGTTTGGTATGGTTGGTAGAAATAATGAAGTAACATTTTTTTGAATGAAAAGTAGTAAGAAAAATGAATGAAATATTGTCTACAATCGGTTGAGATAATCTCATTTGGGTAATGGTTCGAAATATCTTTTCCCACCCTTAAACACTTACAAGAGTGATATTATTGGTACCTTGCCAACATCAATTAAGGCACAAAGAAGGGAAAACATTTCACAAAAAAGATTTGAACTTGAGTGAGGTGGATAAACAACTTCTTATTTTTAATGACATAAGCTGATATGCAATTCACATGATTATAAATAAATCCATTTTACTGATTAAATATTAATTAATTAAAATACCTAATTTTCTTAATAAATGACCTAAATATGTTAATCTTAAAATATTTTTGTAATTTTGCAAATTGTATTACAAATTCTATATCAATAAATAATAAAAATATATGCATTATAATTTTATTTAAAATATGAAATATATTATTTATATCTTTTTTTATTAACATGATTTGTATAAACATAATAATTGTTTTTATATATTTTTGTTTTGGCCAATGGAAACCATTTTTATAGAGAGATTCTACAACGTTTCTTCTTACACTTGTAAAAAAAACAATTTAACAATTTTTATTTTAACAAAAATGTAGATACTAAATTTCAATAAATTAAAACACAATATATAATCTATATTTCAATAAATAAAGATTCTCAATTTTTTCCATTAACTCCACTCAATAATGGAAAGCACAAATATTATAAATTTGTTTCCATTTTTCTTTATATTATTTCCTTTTTAAAGCTTTATATCGTTTCTTTATGCTTTATGTTTTTTCCTTTTTAAAGCTTTATATTGTTTCATTTATATTGTTTCCTTTATGCTTTTTTCTAACTATACAATGCCTCGCCACATTTTCGACCACTTGTCCGATGAGGTTGCCAAGCATCCAACAAGAGTGATCTTGTCTCACCCTTAGACACTTACACGAGTGATATTATTGGTACCTTGTCAACATCAATTAAGGCACGAAAAAGGGAAAACATTTCACAAACAATATTTCAACTTGACTAAGGTGGATAAACAACTTCTCATTCTAATCACATAAGCTCAGATGCAATTAACATGATTATAAAAGAAGTTATTTTATATCGTCCAAAATTAATATCATAGAAATATATGTTTACTACCATGGAAAATTTTAGTACGAAAATTTAATATATGAGATGATCTCATCATGTTCTCTAAATCTTAATAAAGAAATAAAAACAAAAATTATCATCCAATGTTAACTCTAATATAAACCATTTTACTGATTAAATATTAATTAATTAAAACACTTAATTTTCTTAATAAATGACCTAAATATGTTACATTTTAAGAATTTCTAGAATCACAACACCATAATCTTATCTCAAAGGATTTAAGTAATTGTAATATGAAATGGACATCTTACTCTATGGGCTACCCTTATGTTAGATTAATCCTTGTTACCATGAATAATCTTAAAATAGTTTTGTAATTTTGCAAATTGTATTGTTAAAGAATGAAAGTTTTGACTTCAATGCTCAATATTACAAATTCTATATCAATAACTAATAAAAAGATATGCATTATAATTTTATTTAAAATATTAAATATATATTTTTTTATCTTCTTTTATTAACATGATTTTTGTAAACATAATAAATGCTTTTATATATTTTCGTTTTGGACAATGGACACCATTTTTATAGAGAGATTCTACAATGTTAGATCCATGCCAATATATGACCATTAATTATTAGTTTGATCCACGCCAATAGTCTTCATGTCTGAATTTTTCCTTTCAAATATCGACTAACACCCATAATTGTCACTCCATTTCTTTTTCCAGCAATCAATATGTCAACATCCCCTTTGTAGTTTCCACTTTGTAAACACAACCATCATGGTCAAAAAAATGTTTCTAGATAAAAGATTTAAACTTTTACACTAGTGCATGAGGTGACCTTCAAATGATCTCCAATATCTATGTCTAGTAATTTCTCAGTCATTTTCCTTCATAATAATTTTGGAGACCTTCTCCAACTTGCTTCTTCTCTGAGGTCATTCCAATATGACCATTAATTCATTGTATGTAAGGTTAAAACCTTATATGTTGGAAATTATTTATA
>LPNX010599471.1:294613-319313 GCA_001517045.1 Pseudotsuga menziesii | reverse complement strand
GTTGTTGCATATTCAGAATTATCTTAAGGAGATTAGGATATAGGAGTTGTGTTAGCAGATTGACAAGGTTCTGAAAATGGTAATATTCTAGAACAAGATGATTGGAGCAAACTTCCATTCGATATTTTGAACTTGTCAATTGGACCAATATCTGCAAGATTGACTAAGATAAAGAAAGATGAATCTGTACTTACTGCTGTAGCAATTATACGAAGTTGGGACGTGTTCTGGGCATTCACAGAGGGTCACTTTTGTCACATTGGTTGTGAGCTTCCCAAGCAATTCACGTTCACTTTGGAGAAGTAAAGAAGAATAGTCTCGCAAAGGAATTGATAAGTCACTACAGCAACATTGCATCATGAAGAGGCCTGTATTTTCTCAACAGGGATACATCTATGATCATTTCCAGGTATGCAGATATTGTTATATTGTTCTGCAAAAGGTACTGTAGCCGTTGGTTATTATTATTAGATAAAATTGTTACAATGAAGTGAGTTATACTTCTCTAAGAAGAGGGAGAAAAGATCACTGAGGTAGCCGCAGTAGAAATCTAGCACACATCTCTAATTTCATACGAAATACTTCACCTCTGATTTTGGATGACCATAGTAGCAGTACATTGAAAGAGTAAAAATAAAGTTTCCTTTTGAGAACAGTAGCAGTATATAAGGAAATCAGTGGGAAGTTTGTAAGACAGAAGAGATTTCAAGCAACGTTTGATTATCAGGTATTTGAAAACAGAAGCAGTATACAAGGAGCAGCGAAATAGAAGACAAATAAAGAGGTAAAAGTCTGAACATTATATCTCTGTGTCTCGGGTTAACCAAATGGACTAAGGAGGCTGCAGTAAGATACCTCTGTCTATGATACACTTTAACTCTACTCTAACGTAACAGCAGTTCACTAAAGAAGTAAGGAGTAGGTTATCCTAAGGATAGAAGAAGTTTCAGAGAATGTGCTTGACCTTACACAATAAAGACATAATGATTTAAAGTGATAATTGATAAGCATCTGATTGGTGTTCTCAGAATTTGGGATTAAGTGTATAACTCAGGATAAACAACAATCAACCACTGGTATATACAAGTGACAGAGGAAGTGTTGTTTATAAGCACAATTTTTCCGTTTTATGGAGACTCATTCCTCAGACAAGATAAAGGCCTGATCTCTGTTCATGCATACTTCACTAGACTCATCTTCAAGTCAAGGCATTCAAGGCTACAACAGTAGATGATTGGGTTGACAATAGTGATATGGTAAGAAAGATTGATGTACTTTATTTGTGACAGCCTGATGATAGTGACTTGGTAAACAGTGACATGGCAAGCCATAGTACAACAGCTGAAAGGTTGTGATCTGACTAGTGCCAAATACAGAGCAGATTGATATCAGTTTGATATGATGAATGTTGGATGATGCTGACAGCAGCATGATGTATTCATGATTATAATCAGAATGATGTGCCAGACAGAATTGACGATGTCCAGCAGCTAAGATTGACGAGCACTGATAAATAGTGTTGACCAGCAGATGATGAACAGAGAAGGTTGAGAAGACTATAGCAGCAGTGTTGAGCAGCAGTAGATGAATGCTGAGCAAGTTACAGCAAAGCAGTGTTGATGATATGACAGAGCTATGATGACAGTAAGCCTTAATGTAAAAGCAAGCTTGTCTTGCTTCTGAGGTTAGGATACCTCAAACACTTCTTAGCAGGGCCTAAGAAAACCAGGCAGGGTCCTGGATAAAGAGTAGGTGCTCTATGTATCAGTAGGAGCTGATTTTACCTAACGGTTGTATCCAGACCCAAATAATATAAAAAGATTACAAATTCATATGATGTGGTGTTCTTCTGTGTTATATCTCTTGATGGTTTAACTGCTTTTGATTTATGAATGATGATCTGGAAGATGTTTATGAAATGTTTATGATAGAGTAATGAATTGATGAATTGGTAGCTAAACCTGATAAACTGTGAAAAGGTTAAAATTGGCTGCACACTGATTCACCCCCCCTCTCAGTGTCTACAATTGGTATCAGAGCAGGCCTTTGTCACGAGCCTAGCAAGCTCAAAGGAGATCCTTAGACACAATGGAGGAAAAGAAAGAGTCATCAAGCAATGATGTCCCTGTACTTGATGTTACAGATTATTTCAGTTGGAGGAGCAAAATGAAGGCTTATCTGAAGAAGTTCGGGATTTGGGAAATTGTCATCAATCCACCCGCTCCTTCAAACAAGAAAGGAAAGCCAGCTGCACAGAAGGAAGCGAAGAAGGACAACACTACAGCCTTGAAGTTTCTCATGGATGGTCTTCCTAGTTCAGTGAAGGAAAGTGTAGGAGAGTTCACTTCGGCAAAAGACCTATGGTTCAAGCTAGAGAGTGAGTATCAGAAGGAAAAACCAGAACCCGAAAAGGCAGATCAGAAATCAGAAGACAAGCCCCCAGAAGAGCTAAATCAAGAAGAAGATAAACAAGAAGAGGACTCTAGTAAAGGTATGGACTCTTGTGATTATAATGATAGCTTGTGTGATGAAATTGAGAAGGTTCTTGCAGAAGATGATGAAAGGCTATCAAAGACTGCACATCAGATACATCTCACATTGCTAAATATTGATCTTAGAGCCAATTGGTTCCTAAACACAGTAAATCTGAACCAGAGTGATTTCTCGAAGTTCAAAAAGGAAATCTTGGACTCCTTGAATGAATATCAGCAGAAGACCATGTCAATGAAAGTATTGCTTCAAAAGCTTAAAGGCAAGGACAAAGAGTTGCGAGATCAAATGAAAGACAAGGATGCTGAAATTGAACAATTAAAGTCTAAATTTATCAGGCAAAAGGAAGTATCAGAAAATCCTGTTCAAGAGCTTGAAGAAACTAGAGAGGTCAATCATGATCTGAAGACTCAGTTGGAGGAAGCCAAGAGGACAGAAGAAATCTTGAAGAGACAGCTAGAATAAAAGGAGGAAACAGTTCAGAAGCTGGAAATGGAGGTAGTTGGTCTCAGGGAGAAAGGTAAGAAACATGAAGCCTTGGTCAAGCTCCAGGACAGCTCAATTGTCCTAGATAAGATCTTGGATTACCAAAGATCTCCGCTCGACAAGACTGGTCTTGGTTACAAGAAGAACAAAGAAAAACTTGAAGATGACACTTGGTTTCTGAAGACTCCAGAAGCAGGTCCATCAACGTCCAAAGCTGCTCCCAAGGCACCTGCACATGACAACAAGGAGATTGGAAGTTCAAAGATGAAACAAGGAGTTAGGTCTGTTCATCAAAGCAACTTCATCAAGGAAACAGCTCCAAGACCCAGGTATGAAAGTAGTTTCAATGGCTATTGTTATTCTTGTTCTAACTTTGGTCATAAGGCTATGGATTGTAGGTTCCATGGAAGAAGAAGGGCTAGAAACCCCAATGTCTCAGTTAGATGTTGGACATGCAATCAAGTTGGACATGTTGCTGCCACATGTCGCACAGTGAGATGCTACTCCTGCAGTGGGTTTGGACACAAAGCACATGAATGTGCCAGTCAAAGAAGTCAACCAAGAAGAAATACTCCATACATATCAGCAAGAAGACTTGAAAATCAGAAGATAAATGACTACAGTCAGGGATATGCTCAGGCATGGAGAAATGAAGCGGATCAAAGAAGTATTGGAAGTTCCAACAGCTCAGTTAGGTGCTGGTCATGCAACAAATTTGGGCACAAAGCACAAAATTGTTGGAATGATATGAGAAGACTCACATATAGCTCAGCCAAGAAAACCAGCAAGGACTATGGAGGAACAGATGCTCAAAGGAAAGATGCCAAGAAGCAGGTATGGATGAGGAAGACAGAGCAGTTGCAGACAGGAGAAGCTTATCAGAACAGGAAGGATGGCTGCCATATGGCAAGCCAAGTGTAAGGTCTCCCAAAGATCTTAACACACCTTGAGTTCATGAGGCTGGAGAATGAACTCAAAGGAGAAAGGATGGTTACTCCAGGCATAGAGACAGGTCCAAGGATCGTGCATATTGACAGGGGGAGCAGTCAACAGTGATCAGAGATTTCAGAGACAGGTATGTGGGCACCCTTTGCCATTGATGCCAAAGGGGGAGAGATGAAGACAAAGGGAGAGCATGCTCATAGGGGGAGCATGAGTTGTTGTCATCAATGACAAAGGGGGAGATTGTTGATGAAATTGTCATTGATGCCAACATGGTCTTTGATGTCATAGCAGTTTCTGAAGATTTTGATAACCCTAGATGATGCCCTTGCACATGACAGGTGCATGGAAGCCCTAGTGACTTAATGGAAAGTTGTCATAAGCGCTGGAGGTTGTTGATGATATATGGTTCTACTTATGATCATGGAGATGGAGTCCTTGGACTTTTGAAGAAGACTTTACGATATGAAGAAGGCCTTTTATGTTGATGACCCAAGCCACTTGAAATAAAGTCAAGTGTCCCTAATATGGTTTGAAGAAAGTTCTTCATAAACATAATTTCATTCAAATGGGGTAAGGTGAAATAAAAAAAAGGAAGGGGTGATTTAAAATAAAATAATAATTAAAATTAAAATACAAAAATATATATATTTTTTACTTTATGGAAATGGGCAACCAAAAAGGTGTACATATTATTTCCAAATTGAAATACAAAAATATATACTTTCCTTATTTTATGGAAATTGATCACCTCAAAGGTGTATTTAAATACCTAAGCTCAAACCATCGAAGGTGAAGAGATAGCGTGGCTAACATTAGAGCGTGGGTTTTAATTGAAGGAAATTTCGGTGAAGAACTCGGCAATTTTGAAGAAGACTCGGTGGCAGCAGAAAATCTTTTCAGCGTGGAAATATTTCTTGGACAACGTGGAAATTTTAGCACGGTTTGAACAGCAGGAAGAAGCCGCAGTAAAAGATAAAAGCCAGCCCTTTAATCTCTAATTTTTGGCAAAATTCTGAGGTCGCTGGAGGTGAAATTTTTGTGGAGTTCGTGGAGTTTTAAAGGAGAGCTCTGCGATTTGGTGTGACAGCAGAGAGAGAGCCACAACAAAAGCCCAGCAATTTCCTAAAATGCGGGAGTGCTGAAGCTGTGTTGTATGACTCACAATTTATTCAACGATGAGTGCTACTAATTCAATTACCTTTATGTCAATTTATTGGTGTGCTTCTGTAACTCATTCTCATGGAAAGTGAGGAGTTCTTTGTTTGTTAAAGGTTTGAACGAATACAAGAAAATAAAGGTAAACGATGGCTCTACATTGAAAAATGTCTTCTCATTTCTGTAATGGGTACTCGACTAATTTCACAGCCAGCCTATGTAGTTAATACATTTCGATATGACAATCTGAGTTGAAAGTAGTTTTGGGGGTTTCAGAGCAAGAAAGGAAGAGTCGAATCTGTTTTAGAAGGTTTCTCAAAACAGAGGAAGAGTCAAATCTGAACAAGGGTTGATGACAGTAGGTGATCGAAAGAGGTTTTGAAGTCAGTGAAGGACTAAGCAGAAAGATAGCAAAAGATTAAGTCTGAAGATAGAAGATAGTAAAAGACCAAGTCCAAAGGTAGATAATTGTGAAAATAAGGGAGCTGTCGGTTTCTATTTGATATTGCAGAGATCAAGTACGCAAAGATGCAGAGCTAAAGACTGTGTATTTTTCTGAATGTTAACTCCTTTGTTGAAGTGGTAATACCCTGTGCCAGCAGCCTTATGACATTAGCATTGAAAGTGGGCAGCTGAAGTTGGAAGACAGACAAGCAAATCTTTTATCTTTGATTTTCAGACTATCTCCGAGTGGTCTTTTTCTCTAAGATTTTATGGCCAGCTGTTTGATCTGAATTTGGTGAAAAGGAAAGGCATCTACAGCAGCAGTACACAAGTTTTGTATGGATGATGTCTGAGAAGCCTCAGTGAAGTCTTTGAATATTGAAAGCAAGCTCTAATCTCCAAAAATTTGGCTAGACTAAGAAAAAGTTGAAAAAGAAGACAGAGCTCGTAACTATTGGTGAACTGAGGAAAGATTCGGTGACTGAGGTAGGCTTTACATAGTCCCAAATCTTAGGTGAAAGAGTTGGGTGAGACAGAGGCTGCCTCTTGAAATTCTTTTGTTGTTGCATATTCAGAATTATCTTAAGGAGATTAGGATATAGGAGTTGTGTTAGCAGATTGACAAGGTTCTGAAAATGGTAATATTCTAGAACAAGATGATTGGAGCAGACTTCCATTCGATATTTTGAACTTGTCAATTGGACCAATATCTGCAAGATTGACTAAGATAAAGGAAGATGAATCTGTACTTACTGTTGTAGCAATTATACGAAGTTGGGACGTGTTCTGGGCATTCACAGAGGGTCACTTTTGTCACATTGGTTGTGAGCTTCCCAAGCAATTCACGTTCACTTTGGAGAAGTAAAGAAGAATAGTCTCGCAAAGGAATTGATAAGTCACTACAGCAACATTGCATCATGAAGAGGCCTGTATTTTCTCAACAGGGATACATCTATGATCATTTCCAGGTATGCAGATATTGTTATATTGTTCTGCAAAAGGTACTGTAGCTATTGGTTATTATTATTAGATAAAATTGTTACATTGAAGTGAGTTATACTTCTCTAAGAAGAGGGAGAAAAGATCACTGAGGTAGCCGCAGTAGAAATCTAGCACACATCTCTGATTTCATACGAAATACTTCACCTCTGATTTTGGATGACCATAGTAGCAATACATTGAAAGAGTAAAAATAAAGTTTCCTTTTGAGAACAGCAGCAGTATATAAGGAAATCAGTGGGAAGTTTGTAAGACAGAAGAGATTTCAAGCAACATTTGATTATCAGGTATTTGAAAACAGAAGCAGTATACAAGGAGCAGCGAAATAGAAGACAAATAAAGAGGTAAAAGTCTGAACATTATATCTCTGTGTCTCGGGTTAACCAAATGGACTAAGGAGGCTGCAGTAAGATACCTCTGTCTATGATACACTTTAACTCTACTCTAACGTAACAGCAGTTCACTAAAGAAGTAAGGAGTAGGTTATCCTAAGGATAGAAGAAGTTTCAGAGAATGTGTTTGACCTTACACAATAAAGACATAATGATTTAAAGTGATAATTGATAAGCATCTGATTGGTGTTCTCAGAATTTGGGATTAAGTGTATAACTCAGGATAAACAACAATCAACCACTGGTATATACAAGTGACAGAGGAAGTGTTGTTTATAAGCACAATTTTTCCGTTTTATGGAGACTCATTCCTCAGACAAGATAAAGGCCTGATCTCTGCTCATGCACACTTCACTAGACTCATCTTCAAGTCAAGGCATTCAAGGTGACAACAGTAGATGATTGGGTTGACAATAGTGATATGGTAAGAAAGATTGATGTACTTGATTTGTGACAGCCTGATGATAGTGACTTGGTAAACAGTGACATGGAAAGCCATAGTACAACAGCTGAAAGGTTGTGATCTGACTAGTGCCAAATACAGAGCAGATTGATATCAGTTTGATATGATGAATGTTGGATGATGCTGACAGCAGCATGATGTATTCATGATTATAATCAGAATGATGTGCCAGACAGAATTGACGATGTCCAGCAGCTAAGATTGACGAGCACTGATAAATAGTGTTGACCAGCAGATGATGAACAGAGAAGGTTGAGAAGACTATAGCAGCAGTGTTGAGCAGCAGTAGATGAATGCTGAGCAAGTTATAGCAAAGCAGTGTTGATGCTATGACAGAGCTATGATGACAGTAAGCCTTAATGTAAAAGCAAGCTTGTCTTGCTTCTGAGGCTAGGATACCTCAAACACTTCTTAGCAGGGCCTAAGAAAACCAGGCAGGGTCCTGGATAAAGAGTAGGTGCTCTATGTATCAGTAGGAGCTGATTTTGCCTAACGGTTGTAGCCGAACCCAAATAATATAAAAAGATTACAAATTCATATGATGTGGTGTTCTTCTGTGTTATAGCTCTTGATGGTTTAACTGCTTTTGATTTATGAATGATGATCTGGAAGATGTTTATGAAATGTTTATGATAGAGTAATGAATTGATGAATTGGTAGCTAACCCTGATAAACTGTGAAAAGGTTAAAATTGGCTGCACACTGATTCACCCCCCCTCTCAGTGTCTACATAGGATATTATGTTTTCAATTTTTATGGGCAGGTAAATCTGACTCTTCTGGTTTGCCTTGGACTTCCTGGAAAGCATCAGCAAGGCCAAAAATCCTGGGAGGCTGGGGGTTGAAGATACCTGTTGTTTTTGCTAAAGCTTTGGCTGCGAAGAATGTTTGGAACATTATTAATGGAACTGGATTATGGGTTAAGATTGTTTTACAGAAATATGTGCAGCCCTTATCATTAATGGAATGGATCAGAGTTACTAATAAAAAGAAAAGGTGTATGTCTATCTGCTGGAAAGCAGTATTATGGTCTTTTGATCTAATTGGTAACTATCTTTCTTGGAAGGTTGGGAATGGTGCTGATGTAAGAATTGGTTATGACTCATGGGTTGGCTATAAGTGGCGACATGTTCTTCCTTCCAATTTGATTGACAAATTACACTCTTTTGGCTTTATCTTTCTTAAAGACATTGGTTGCCCTGGGATATCTGTTTTAAGGGAACAAGGTTGGCTTTCAGCTGAGTGGATTGGGTTTTCTGAACATGAAGATATAACTGTATGGAACAGTTATTTGACTTGCTTAAAAACAAGTCATGTTAAATTTCTTTTGAAGTTGGTCGATTGATTTGGAATCAATCCAAATCGGGGATTTATACTCCAAGTATTAGCTATCTTCAAATGACTTTGGATAGAAATGAGGAGGAACTTTCCAGATGGTGGAAGGTTCTATGGAAGCTTAAATGTCCATTGAAGACTAAAATTTTCAGTTGGTTCATTTTATCTGATAAAGCTTTAACATGGGATATTATTTGCAAGAAAGGAAGGGAAGGTCCAGGTAGATGTTATTTATGTAAACTAGAGTTAGAAACCAATTTACATCTTGGAGTTGATTGTAAATTTACTTGAAGTGTATGGTCTGAATTAGAGGTTAAATTGCATAAATCCAATTTATGGGCTGGATATTCGGTAAGTTTATGTCTCAAAAATTGGTTTATAAGAGATGATACTAAACTTATTAAATCATTACCAATCTTGGTATTATGGTTTATTTGGTTAGCTAGAAACAAGTGTTGTTTTGAGGAATTAATTCCATCTTCTTTCCAGGTTGCTTCACATAGCTTGGGAATGTTGAGTACTTTTCCTCAACATCTGAGCGTGGTTAGGATCAGAGCTATTGTTGTTGAAGACATTGATAAATCATATCCGTGGGGATACTTTGATGGATCAGCGGCTGGAGAACCAAAATTGTGTGGAGCTGGTGGTCTGATTTATATCATTGATCAACACCTTTTTTTCCTACAAAGCTGGATTGGGTTCTGGTTCTAATAATTTTGCAGAGTTACTTGCTTTAAAGCTTTTGATGTCATTGTCCTTGGATAAGAATCTCAAAAAACTGCAGATCTTTGGTGATTCTCAACTAGTAATCAATTGGGCCACTGGTAAGTATCGTATACAGAATGTTCAGCTAGCACAGATTTTGATGGAAATTCATAGATTGGTGGATATGTTTGACTCAGTGTCTTTCATGCACATTTATCGTGAACGTAATACATATGCAGATATATTGGCTAAAGAAGGAGCTAATATTATGTCTGGTTCTTGGCAAATTTTAGAGCATAAGGAAGCCGAATGCTTTGAAACTATTAAGTTGTTTTAACTTTTGGATCTTTGTTTATCAGATTTTGGATGACTGTGTCTTTTTGAACAATGAATATTCTACTTCAAAGTAACTATTCTGGTATATGATATTGATATACAGTTTTTTGCTGTAGCAAACTATTTTTCATGATTTTTTATGATCAAATGAGCTGTATGCAAATTTTGATTATATTTGAAGGTTGAACTTTTGAGACAACCCTTTAAGTAAGTTTTGGATTCAGATACTTAAATTTTGAGGCATGTTAGGTCTAGATTTTTGAAAATGGACATCTTTTGAATGTACCATGTGTGAATTGTAATTATCTTCTTATATATAATTACGTTTCTTTTCAGTGGAAAAAAAAAATTATTCTTACAAATTTAATATGATTGGACGTTCATTACTCGTTTATATGATTTTTTGTTTATTAATTTAGTAATATTGATGATTAATATAGATATGACCATGTACTTTATAAGATGTGAAAATTCACATGAGCGGATTTGTTTGTAATTTTAGGTATATTGTTTATTTATTGATATGGATATGGTTATTTAGTTTGTGATAATAGATATATTGTATATTTATTATTAATTTTTATAAGTGAATGCATCATTTATGAATAATAATTAACCGTCCACGTTAATGTAGAGAAAAAACATTTATAATGTATGTTATGTACATGGTATTTGCTTTGCAATGACATGGATTATAGTACTAACACTAATCTTAAAATTTAATTATATCATTAAAATTACTTAAAATTTTATTAGTTTTATTATAATTACTTAAAATTTAATTAATATTATTGAGATTGATATATGAGTTCCCTTAGACATGTCACCTTAGAGATTAGGGTAGAAATGTTACCCATAATATAAAGTGTGCAATACTTTTATTACACAAGGTTGACGATTAATTATTCTTAATCCTATGCATTTAGTTCATGATGTTATCTTGAGACTTTTTTGAACTTTTCGAGGACCTTGTGAAATGCTTTTTTTTTATTGAAGGTTGATGATTAATTATTTTTAACCTTATGTATTTAGTTTTTTTCAGAGGAAAAAATACCAACCTTTGTTATTCATGTGAATCAAAAGACATCATTTACATATCAGCATGACTGCCAACCCAGGTCCATCACATATAAGTATATTAAGTGACAATACATAACAGCAGAACAAAAGATAAAGTCTGATCTTAGCAGACTTTTCTCATCATCCCTGATAAAACAGGTCAGAAAGTACTGAGAAATATCGAAGATGAACTTCAAACATACAATCAGAGCGATATATGCTGGCTAGAAGAACTCAACTAGAACAGAAAGTGATACTCAGTCAACTGCTAAAAACAAGTTGAATAAAAGAGATAATCAGCTACTCTAAAAAAGATTGAGATTGTCTTGATTCACAATCAAACCATCCAAATTTTCTGAAAAAGAAACAACTCCCATATCCAAATTCAGGCCTTGTTTGGAGAGTGCATCTGCCAGCGTATTATGCTCACAATATGTATGTTTAAAGATCACCGACGGGGCCTTTTGAAGCATAAGTCTTATGTCGCAACACCAGTGCATCAGTATTGGTACATCAAGTGCAGAATTCCTGTTAAGCCAAGAGATAATAACCATGGAGTCTCCATAAATTAGCTGCATAGGAATACCCATCAATAAACTGACTCTAAGAATAGCCCAACAAGCCAATAATTCTGCTCTTGTATTCGAACTGCTCCCACAACCCATTGAAAAACTATAGTAATGAGAATCATTGATAAAAATCACATAACCTGAGCCTCCTATATTCTCCGCAGTTGCTCCATCGAAAAAACCACATGGAAAACACTTTAATGGTTCAGGGCCAATATTGCAAGCTTTATGAATTTCGAAAGGCACAGGGTAAGTATTTACCAAGCCTTCAATTCTGGCAATCAATGCAGAGAAGGCTGGTTTATTATTTTCAAATAAGCAGAGATTTCTTAAGAGCCAGATTCCCCAAAAAATAAACAGAGGCAGGTAGCAGAAAGGAGCAGAACTCGCAGTACAAGAGAACCAATGGCCCAAAAAGGTATGAACAGAGCTGAAAATGGGAAAAGAGTAGTTGTATTTAACCTCAAAATGAGTGTATATACGGGCAGAAAAAGGACAGCAGAAGAAAAGATGTTGAATATTTTCCAGGTTACCTTCACAAAGGACACATCGACTGGGCCCATTGATGCCCCTAGACTGCAATTGCTCCCAGGTTAATATCTTTCGATATATCAATAACCAGATAAAGCATTTTATTTTCAGAGGAATAGTCACAGTCCATAATATTTTCAGCACTTTGTCATTTAATTCTGAACAACTATCAGAGATTACACAGGAATAACCTTTAGCAGCAGATAACGACCCTGTATACTTATTATGAGACCAATATAAAAGATCATTTTGTTCAGTGAGCTGTATACGGCCAAATTCCAGACCTCTTATATAATTTTCCCAGATAGTTTTCCATTCACCGATAAGATCAAGTTCATCTGCAGAGAACCAGTAACCTGTGGCATTAGGAGTTTGATTGCGTGCCTGAGCTAAAGAATAAATACCATAATCCTCTAAATAATCTCGCAATCCTTTAGGTAGGGTAAAGGAGGATCCCATACCCACAATTGGGTCTGCACCCAGGCAAATGGATTCACCATTTCCAACTTTCCAGATAATTCCCATGCCGATCCAAGCTAAAGTAGCAATGAAGCCCTTCCAAATAATTGAGGCATTGTTGCATATGAAGTTTTTTTCCCTGAGCCAAAGGTGAAAAGGCTTATTTTTCAGGTATTTTACAGTAATAAGAAAATTCCAGATGCCCTTGTTGTTTACTGCCAGCCAAAAAGATTTCATTCTCAAAGAAAAACTAAAGCTAGGGAGATGTTTTATACCCCAGCCACCGTGGGAAGTGGGCTTAGCCAAAAGTTGCCGGTCCGCTAGATGAAATTTTTTAGTCCTAGAAGAAGATCCCCACAGAAAGGAAAAAATCACTTTACTGAGTTTGTCTAGGATTGAGGATGGAATCGGAACCAATGCCATCCAGTAGACTGGTATGCTTGAAAGAACAGCACGAATAAGGACAAGTCAACCTCCTATGGAGAGGAGTCTGTTTGTCCAATGAGAAATTTTCTTTTCAAATTTCGAAACCAACCAGAGCCAATCTTTTACCAAATAACCAGACGGTTTCAGGAAGTAGCCCAGATAACTAAAACCTTTCCAAAAATCATCAGTCCTGTAAGGGAGAATACCTGTAATTCTTTGGAGATTTTCCTCTTCCATACCATTTTGGAGAAAACAAGATTTGTTCACATTGATACTCATACCTGAGGCCTCACAGAAAGTATCTAGAATGACTTTAAAGGCCAACCATTCCTGAAAAGAACCCAGTCCAAATAAAATCACATCATCTACAAATAGTAAATGGGTGAGTGAAAGTTTAGAAGAAACCTTTATGCCTTTAATCTTCCCATTCTGTTTTGCATCCTCAATCAAAAGACTAAGCCCTTCTATAACCAGAATGAACAAGAGAGGGGATAAAGGGCAGCCCTGCCTTATACCCCGCGAAGCAGGAAAGAATGAGGAAGATGAACCATTAACAAGAACAGCAAAGTTAGCTGAAGTGATGCAGCCCAGGATCCAATTTACTCCAACAAGTGGGACCCCAATCTAAATAAGTAGAAGATGGATGAAGTTCCAGTTAACTCTGTCAAAGGCTTTAGATAAATCCAGCTTGAGGATGAGGGCACATTTTTTTTTGGTATTAACAGTATGTAAGACTTCTTGAGTAATAGCAATGGGCTCATGGATCAACCGATTATTTAGAAAGTCAAATTGTTGAGGAGAGATGGAAGTATCCAGAAAGGGTTTAAGCCTCATATCTGCAACTTTGGAAATCAATTTGTAGCAGATATTACAAAGGGATATAGGCCGATAGTCAGTGAAAGAAACAGGCAGGTCTGTCTTCGGGATGAGAGCTAGAAAAGTAGAGTTGAGAGCAGGAGCCACTCTGCCCAAGGTTCTAGCTGATTCCACCACATTAACTAGGAGAGGACCCAAAAGATCAAAAAAGAATAAATAGAAATCAACTGGCCAACCATCCGGCCCAGGAGCCTTATCTTTTTTAAAGAGTTGAAGTGCCTTTTCCACTTCCAACAAAGAAACAGGGCTTGAAAAATATTCCTTATCCTCCAGGCTGATATAAGAGGGGAAGAGATGAATAACCTTCAGCTAGGATTCCAGATTCGTCAATTTATCATCTTCAAACATGGTCTTAAAATATTGAATACCAAGGGCTTTTAGACTTTGATCATCGAAAACCCAATTGCCCAACTCATCTTTAAGACTCCAAATAGCATTATGATTTTTCCGAGCTGTAGCCACCACATGAAAATATTTGGTATTAGCATCTCCCTTAAGTGCCCAGGTAATTCTACTTTGAAGTCTTGCAGAAGAAATCTCATGATCAGTCACTTTTTGAAGAGCTACTTTAAGAGAGCTCAGCTTTAGTTGCTGTTCTTGGTTTAATATTGCAGACTGAGAGGAACGAAGAAGAGAGCTAATTTCCTCTTCCAAAGCCACAGATTTATCTTTCATTTTTAAGGCTTCAAATTTAGTCCAAGATTTTACCTTTTCTTTTAGAGTTCGCAGTCTGCAGGAAAGATCATTCATGGCATCCAAAGAGGGTTCCGATTGAATAAGAGGCCATTCAGAATGAACCATCTAAACAAAATCTTCATTGTTTAACCAAGAATGATTAAACTTAAAAGGATAGGCACTAGGACTTTGTTGATTTAAACACTCCAAGACAATAGGGAAGTGATCTGATATCCCACATCTGTGTGTCCAAGCTCTATACTTGGGCAGAGAGCTGACCAGCTGTTCTGATAACAAAAAACGATCTAGCCTTTTAGAAATACCTTCTTCCCCTATCCTCCCATTCCTCCAAGTAGGGCTAGCATAGGGAGGAGCCACATCCACTAAGTTATGATCAGAGAAAAGCTTCGAGAAAAAAGGACTCAAGGGGTCTAGAAGTGCTTTAGTTCCCCAGATTTATGAGGCATTGAGAGTTAGATTTAGATCCCCCGCTAAGATGAGATTAGGCAGCGAAAGGAGTCCTCCCGAAGCTGCAGCATTCCAGAAAGAATCACGATTGTGATAAGGACTGTAGCAGTTTAGAATGGAAAGCTTGAAAGCATAACCCCGGAGAGTGGCTTTCAGTAAAATACCAGCAATAGTTTGATAAGCTTTCCATTTAAAAAGTTTTGGATTCCAACCAGAGAGAACTCCCCCAGAGAGACCATTTGAGCTAAGGGCACAAAACTCCCATCACGGGTAGATTTTGGAAAAAGCAAATAAAGCTGGATAAGGACTTGTCATAGTTTTTTGAAGAAGAACTACGTCAGGAGAGAGGGAAGACAGTAAGTGACGGAGGCTTTTTTGTTTGGTAAAACCCCCCAAACCACGGATATTCAAGGAACTTGAATACACATTAAGAATTAGGAAGATGAGGGGTCGAAGCTCTAAGGACCCGAGGAGGAGGAGAGGAAAAAGAACTGTCAGCTGTTTTTAATCTCATGGATAAAGGGGTATAAGGAGCTGGGGCTAATTCCAAAGAATCAAAGGGGGGCTTAGAAGATTTTTTCTTTCTTCTTATAGTGACATTCTCAAATCTGATTGAGTCTAGTGGGAGAACTGAAAGAGAAAGGGGCGCCTTATCCGAGAATATGCTCAGAGTTTTTTGCAAAGAAGGGTCTTTGAAGGAAGGGGAAACTGCCGGGCTATGGGGAGGCGTTTCGAAAGTCGATGGCCCCTTATTTATTAAGGGGGGAAAGTCATCTGCAGAGAACAAAGGAGGGGGAGCAGCATCATCCAGGGGGCAAGGAATAGTGGGGGGAATGCTAGGATAGGCATCATTCAGATTCGATACAGAAGGAGGATCCGGTGCAGGTAAAGGGCTAATATCAGAGGGCAAGGGGACGGGATCCAAAATAGTAATCTTCGTAGGGATTACAGGATCAGTCTCCACAGAATTATTACAATATCGAGGAGAAGAAGATACCAGGGGGGAAGAGGCACTCTGTGGCATAGAAACACCTCTGTTGCTAATCACCGAGTCAATCAGAGCTAAATCACGGTCAGATGCTTCATCAAACAAGGAGCAAGCATTTTTCCAATTACCAATGGAGGAAACAATCTGAACCGGAATTTTTCCTACCAGAGTAGGCGAAATCAAGGGAGAGCTCTTAAAGGTCTCCCTCCTCAAAGACAGGCATGCTCGTCGAAGATGACCCGTCTCTCGACAAAAACTACATCTAAAGGGGATCCCCTGGAAGTCCAAACGTTGAATAAACAGTCTGTCTTGACAGAGTATCTCAACCTCGGCAGGAAGGCCTTTAGTGATATCCAGTTCAACAAATATTTTAGCCTTTCTTTTTATCATAGGAATTCATAAAATCATCTTCTAATGCAACAAACCGACCTATAGTGTTACCAACACCCTCCAAAAATGATCGGTTCCATAGCGGAAAGGGGAGTCCCGGGAGAATGGCCCACAGATGTCTCTTCTGAATTCTTTCCCGTGCAGGGTCGAAATTCACATGCCAGCGGTCTAGAACCAGAGCGCCATTACCTACTCTCCATAGACGGCTTAATACCTCAGAAGAATGTGCCTCTTCTAGGAAGACAAAAACTATCCAACCCCTGACCAGCAAGCTTATAGTTGGAACATAGGATAAAAAAGGCTTCCAATGCTCGGAAGCCCAAGAGAACCAATCCTTTTTTTCCATAGACACATATTCCAACCTCCCTATTAATGCACGACGACTCAGAGCCTCCACTCTATCCATATAGATATCTCTACCAACCACATAACGCAGTTTGCCTTCCATGATCTTATATGCCTTAGCTTTTCTGCGTCTCTGATAGTGAGTGTGTGCATGATCAGATTGTGGGTCAAGGGACCCATATTGGGCCTCAGACATCAGAGCTGGAGGATATATCTCAAGGAAAGCAAAATCAATCAGACAAGATCCCCGAATATAGACCTCATAACAACACAGGCTGTCCAAGATTCACCACAGGAAATGTTCATATGACAACACAACAATCCCACAAGTCGATTTAAGAATTAAGGAAAAGAAATCTGCTCAATATAAATGACAGGAAAGAAATAGCAGTAAGTATTCCAATCAAGACAATCCCAAGTAAATATATGAAACTCGCAGGGACCAAAAAAGCAACCCAGTATCCACAGCTGCGGTTCTGGGATTAAAATCTCAAACGAAAGTTCAGGGCTTTCCAGATAGAACAAATGAAATTAAGACCGGCACCTGCGCAATAAAAGGACTGCTAACCAGCAAGTAATAGTCATTTTCCAATATAAATAACAAAGCATCGATAAGTTTCCTCAGCCTCTATTCAGGTAAAAAATCTTAACAGAAAGTTCTGGTCTTTTCAAACAAGCTTTAAATTTTAGATCGGCACCTGCTAAAGAAGGATTGTAAACCAGCAAGAATAATCAAAACTCCAAAGCAAATAAAATAGCAAAAACAGTGGATCATCGAAGGATTGTGTTAATAAACCCAATAACCAGACCCCGATTATGGATCCAAACAGCCTTGGCTTGGATTAAACCTTCAGACGAAAGTCATCAATCATCAAAGCCACAAAGAAAACGACAGGCCCGAAATGACACTGAAGCAATACAAAGGAAGACTGAAATACCCAAATCGATCCAAGTGGCAAACCCTAGTTAGGTTTTCGCTGACATCAAGTCCAATATCTCTCCACGGCTAGTGGTCAAAAGACAACAACACAGGTATGGTATCTCACAGACGATAATAGGTTTTTAAAAAGCGACGCCTGCTCAAGAATATGACAGAAAAAACAGCAGGAAATAACCCCAAGCAAACAGAAGAAACACTCATCAAACCTCGGTTAGGGCATCCTCAGCTGCGAAAACCTGAATAGGAAACCCAAATAACCAAAACCCCAAATAGTGTCTTAAAACAGTAAACTTCAACTGAATGTCATCAATCATCAAAGCTACGAAGAAAACGACAGGCCCGAAATGACACTGAAGCATACAAAAGAAGACTGAAATACCCAAGCTGTAAACCCTAGTTAGGTTTTCATTATTAGGGAAAACAGGGTTAGACCACACGACCACCTTCTGACCTTCGGACAAGACAACATACAAAGCGCGAAGTCAAACAAACAACCACAAGCACCGGGAGTACAGACCCCCAGTCGTCCGAAGAAGGAATCAAACCCTAATGATGCCTCAAAGCGAGCATCACTTTCAACCCGACAAAGTCAACAAGCAATCTCCTTCAAATCCGGGGAATCGAAACCCAGACTACGCTTAAAAGGTGGCAAACCAAAATCAACGGGTGCAAGACCAAGCCGATACCGACAAAAAAAAAAAAAAACTATTCCCACTTCTTTTTAACTGGTTGGTACTAGTCCTCATTTCATGAGGAGGGACTCCAGTCGCCGGTAACAGCTAGACAAAGATCAAGCAACCATCAAGACAGAAACTGAGAACCCGGCCGACAAAACTAAGGTCAATAATAACCCAGTTGAAGCCGTGGCTTGAAAAGGTTTGCCAATCAAAACCAGAAAAACCAAAGCAGAACAGGTAGAAACGAAGACCAAAAGAAATGAAAAAACAATCCTCCAACGACGGAATACACAGCAAAAAATCCAAAACGTAGCAGCAACTCAGATAAAAGAGTGGAGACGAAGTTGCCAGTACCTCGAATGCCTGCAATAACCGGATGCATTCTGCCTGAAAACTGGAGGTGCCACAAGCTTCGTCAACCTGCAGGCGAGAAACCCTCGCTCTTCCATCGTTCCGATCCCTGCTAAACTAAATAACATCATAAACTAAATACACCTTATGTATTTAGTTTATGATGTTATTTCGAAACTTTTTCCAGGACCTTGTAACTACATATATATATATTATTGTTGTCTATTAGGCGTAGCTTAGGTGGTTGGGAGATTTAGTTATTACGTTCCTTACCCGGGTTTGAATTTCGCCAGGGACATTTGCTCCTTAGGAACCTTTGTATGTAATGAAATATTAGGCTGGTAAGCCATTTATCGTGATTAATGTTGCCCAAGTTCATGTATACTTGCCTAGCAAGTATAAGATATTTTCTCTTTATTACACAAGGTTGACAAGGTTGACGATTAATTATTATTATTCCTATGCACTTAGTTCATGATGTTATCTTGAGACATTTTCGAAGGACCCTCCCACCATATTATATATATATATATATATATAATTAGTTTCATTTATATTTATAATTAAAAAGTAGAAATGTGCTTTTGATAGTATGATCAAATTGATGTTATTAAACTAAATTGATTTAGGCAACTTAGGTTCTTGGTGGTTGTCATCAGGGATGGAATTTGACGGGTAAATGCCCGTCATGGGTCAATTTACGTATCAAATACAGCTAAGATTTGATGGAGACCATCAAATCTGGCTTAGTATATATAAAACTTTTCAGATTTTGATTGTTACTGACAATTTTAACAGGTGTCCACCATTTTAAATTCCAACCTTGGTTGTCATATTAGTGCAAAGTTACTCACCTTTTGAAAAAAATCAAGTTGTATATATTCTAGAGCCACAAAAATTTGAGGACTATTTAAGTGAACAATGACCATCACACAAAACTATGCTTACCTAAGTCCATACACAAAGGACTCTGCTCACCTCAGTCCATATACCTTTGTGATTGTGAGTTCTCGTGATGTTTTACATGGGTTGAGATGTCATATCAAGAGGGCGGTTGTTATGATGTTAGGATTAGATTGGATGAGTAATTATATAGTTGGATCGTGTGGTTTTGGATTGATTGTTGTATAGCATCGTTGAAGCATGAGTAATTATATAGTTAGGTGGAGTAGCTTTAGATCAAATGTGGTATACCATTATTGAAACAAATATTAAATATAAAATAGATGTAATGATTGTTTTGTCATTTCAATTTGGATGTGTAATATGCAACACAATTTGATTGTTATATATATAACACATAAATTATTTATTATAAAAGTACATAAAGAAAAATCTAATATAATTCAAATGTGAAAGTATGCATTTTTTAAATAAAAATATATATATTTTTGAAACAAATTGTTCAAAATTTAAAATTAACATTAATATAAAAACAAATGAAACAACATGATATTAGTAACATGTTTAAATTTTACAAGGGAGGCAGGTGCATGTAGGATTATCTTTGATCTTAGCGGAAACATAGTGAACTCTTTTGTTTGGGGACTTTGGGAAAAATCCAATAATGAAGCAAAATTGATGGCACTCGTACTTGGGATGGAAATTATAGTCAAGCTAGGCATAAGCAAAGTAGTTATAATAGGTGACTCAAGACAGGTAATCCAAATATGCAGACTAGATAAGAAAAAGGAAATACCATATGTAAAAGAATAAATCGAAAGATCTTCCAATTCGATTCCAAAATAAAAATCAGTCATTTTCATATTCTTTGAGAAAATAATGGGGATGCAGACCTTCTTGCAAACAAGGGAGCTCTTTTAGAGCAGGTTTAGTTTCCTATGCTAATGGTGACCTCAATTTTCATGCCATTCCTTGATTTCCTCTCTCCATGGAAGCTAAGGATTCAATACTTTTTGTGGGCCCCTTTCCTCCCATCTCAAATATTCTTATCAACTCCTGCAAAGGTAGAAGGACGCGTGGTGGGGTGCATGTCAAGGGCCACGTGATCGGCAGTTAGAGACTTTATGTTGAAGGGACTCTGGCTTTAATCTTGCCTTCGTCCCCAACATTCCCGCATGTGAAATGGAAGTGGAGATGGATATCTTCCCGAGCAGTAATCAGAGTTTCTCATTCCAATACAAAGGCAAAGACATGGCCATTGAAGAAATCATCGCCCCGACTTTTTTGGGTCTAGCATATTCCGTCCATTCGTGGTCAATAGGTGATTCTTCTGAGATGGATCCATAGAATAACACACAGAGAGGCTAGAACGCAGGCCTTCATGGCCTAAAGGAAGAGTTTGAGGATTTTAAAATTCATCTCTGACGGGTTTATGGGGTAGCCTATGGTGACCTCAAGAAAAATAAGGAACTCTCTATTGATATTGGTTATGTTATTCACCGGCTCTCTGTCAAGACTCAAGAATTGATGAACTGGAAAGAGACATTCAGGAACTGATGGGAAAAATGGGCAAGCTTTCAAAATATGTTTTGAAGGTGCTCAATTGTCCCAAGGAAACCATAATCCTGAGAACAAGGCCTTCGGATTGTTAGATTTTAACATTTAAGCTAGCATTATATTAGGATCTTTAACTGAGAGAATAAAAAGCACAGCAATCAAACACAAGAGACAATGAACACAGTGTTTTTCCTCGGGGAAACCATAAATGGAGAAAACCCCGCAACTTCCTCAGAGATAGAATCAACACCAAAAGTAAAACCCCAAAACAGTAAGATGATCTTCTGACATCAATAGCCTCTTTCTTTCTAGCCCCAGCAACTTATTCTCCCTCGACTATGTGCTACAACTGAGTGTGAGTGAGTGTGTGATAAATAGAGAGACTCGCTCTCTATTTATACTAATTCCCGACTTGACAATGACTCACTAAGTCCGACTTCACTAGCTGAGTCTGACAACCGTAGGGCCCCGGAACTGCGGGGACTTTAACCCTTGAACAATAGGAGGGTTACCCACATGGACTTGACATGACTTGCTTACATTATAGAAACTCCCTATCAGAACATCGGGGCATGACATGACTCAATTACATTACAAGCACTTCCCGGAATAAACATCGGAGTACAATACATAAGAAATACAAGTGACTCACATTCCAAAGTTACAATTACATCAACACTCCCTCTTAACTAGGAAGGTATTCTCTCGACACAATTTATCAGCACAAGTCTTCTTCTCTGTATCATCTGGATCATCATCGCGTCCTCGTCATCTTCAAGTCATCTTCATCTGGATCTGGATCATCACTCGATCTAGATCATCTCTAGTTCTGGAACATCTCTGTTGGATCAACATCACGGGTGCTATCTCTTGATTCTTCTCATCATAGGAAGTTCTACAGAGTCAACCCTTTTTCATGTCGGTTGTAGGCCTAGCCTCCATGTAGGTCTTTTCGAACACTTATATCTGACCCTAAGTTAGAATGGCCCGCCCGGCACTTATATTTGATCATGTAGGAACCAATCCTATAATCACATCAGAAAGGTACACCTAGCACTCACATCTGACCATGTGGGAACACATCCCACAACCCTGTCAGAAAGGCCCAACACTCACATCTGACAACCAATGTCAAAAAGGCCCAGCACTTACATTCGACCATGCGAGGAACCAATCATCCATGTTGAAAGGGCTCTGCACTTACATCTGATCATTGTAGGAACCAATCCTACAATCACCTCAGAATGGCTCTGCACTCACATCTGATCATTGTAGGAACTAATCCTACAATCGCCTCAGAATGGCTATGCACTCACATCTGATCATGTAGGAACCAATCCTACAGTCACATCAGAAAGGCCCTCAGTCCCAGACTGAGCTTTCCTGGTAACTAACCAAGTGCCTCCATTCCAACAATGGAATTCAACGCTTATATCTGATCATGTAGGAACCAATACTACAATCACATCAGAATGGCTCAGCACTCATATCTGACATGCGAGGAACCAATCCTCTCATCATGACAGAATGGCTCAGCCCTTACATCTGACCATGGAAGGAGACAATCCTCTCACCATGTCAGAATGGCTCACGGACTCATCACTTCCCTTTGGAGGGAGCCTCGATGTGGAGAACACCAAGTTTCTCCTTGAAGTACTCAAACTTCACTCTGGCTAATGGCTTTGTCAACACATCAGCTATCTGTTCGTCCGTCACAACATACTGGAGCTTCACTACTCCCCTTTGCACCATATCCCTGATATAGTGATTATTGATCTCGATATGCTTCGAGTTGTCATGGAACACCGGGTTCTTCGACAACTTCACATAACTCTGGTTGTCACAACGTATACAAGTAGCATCCAACTGGAGATCAAATAAATCAGACAGCAGCTTCCTCAGCCATACTACCTCACAACTAGCTGAACAAGCTGTCACATGTTGTACTTCAGCTGTACTCAGTGCCACATAGGATTGCTTCCTGTTAAACCATGAGATCACCTGATCCCATACTGAAGCAACACCCTGAAGTGCTCTTCCTATCGATGGCACTGCCTACCCAATCTGAATCAACATAACCCGCTAGTTTAATCTTCTGATTCACCTCATACTTGATCCCATAATCAACTGTACCCCTCAGGTACCTCAGAATATGCTTTGCAGCAATCAAGTGAACATATCTCGGATCTATCAAGAACTGGCTCAAGGTGTTCACAGCAAAGCAAATATCTAGTCTTGTGTTCGTCAGGTACATCAAGGAGCCAATCATCTGACAATACATCGTAGCATCAACCGCTTCTAATGAAGCATCACTGAATAGCTTTAGGTTCGATGCCATAGGTGTGGTCATGGCCTTGCAGTCCATCATCCCAAACCTCTTTAGGATCTCTATTGCATACTTCCCTTGTCCGAGGGAGATTCCATCTGAGTTCTGCCACACCTCCATGCCTAGAAAATAGTGCATCATACCCAAGTCCTTCATTTTGAACTCGACAGCAAGCTTCCTCTTAGTATCAGCAATCAACCCATCCATACTTGTAACAAACAGATCATCTACATACAGTAGGAGTATCACTGGGTTACCATCTTCAACCTTGTAGTAAAGGTTGGAATCTTCTTTACTTTTGGTAAAGCCCAAACTAGATAGAAAGCCATCAATTCTGTCGTACCATGTCTTGGGTGCCTGTTTCAAACCGTACAGGGATTTCTTCAATCTACACACATGAGACTTCCTGTCATGTGTCTCAAAACCAAGTGGTTTCTCTACATACACTTCCTCTTCGACTACACCATTCAAGAAAGCAGTCTTGACATCCATTTAGTGTATCTTCCATTTCATTACTGCAGCCAGAGCAAGTACTGATCTGATGGAAGTGTATCTGGCTATAGGTGCAAAGGTTTCTTCATAATCTATTCCTTCTTTCTGTGAGAAGCCACGATCCATGAATCTTGCTTTATATTTCTCTATGATGCCATCTGCAGCATGCTTAATCTTGTAAATCCATTTGGAAGTTACAACAGACTTCCCTTCTGGTCTTGGGACAACATCCCAAACATCATTCTTCATGATCGATTGATACTCTTTGATCATAGCATCCGTCCATTCCTTCCTTTTTGCAGCTTCTTCATAGTTGGAAGGTTCTTTATTGATAAAGTCACATAATAAAGCTACATACCCGGAGCAGGACCTGGTCCTCTTTCTTTCTCTATGATTCTTTTCTGAAGCCCCATATCTTTCCGCAGCTTGGATAGCTTCTCGAACCCAAGCAGGTTTCCTCTTGTGAGGATTCTTCTCCTGAGGTGGATCTACAGGTTCTTGAGGTTCTTCAAATTCTTGATCTTCTTCTTGAGTTTCTTCGTTCATGGTTGTGTCATGAATTCTGGGTGCTTCTGATTCTTTAGGATCTTCAGCAGGTCTCTTTCTAGATTTGTTGTAAGCTGAGTCTTCGTCAGATGTTACATCCCTGCTGATGTCGATCTTCTTAAATCCTGGGAAGTGTATTCTGAGAGCCTTCGAGCTTTCAGAGTATCCCACAAATATACCCTTCTTTCCTGAAGGATCTAACTTTGTCCTCTTTTCTTTCAGAATGTGTATGTATACTGGACAACCAAATATTCTGAGATGGCTAACTTCTGGTTTCTTGCCAGAAAATACTTCTTCAGGTGTCTTGTTCTCGAGTACTCTGTGTGGAGTACGGTTCTGTACATACACCGATGTTCTGGCAGCTTCTGCCCAT
>LPNX010599471.1:263564-294553 GCA_001517045.1 Pseudotsuga menziesii | reverse complement strand
GATTTCCAAGATTCCTTTTGCTTTGCTTTCGCTACTTGGAAATGTCTTCTTTGTGTTCTTTCCTTTTGCACATCCTTTGCAAACTCCTTCATGTTTTTCTTGAATTTCTGGAAGACCTTCAACATCTTTGCTTGCAAGTGATAGTGCTCTGTAGTGCACATGTGCAAGCCTTCTATGCCAAAGTTCATTTGGCTCTACTGTGTCATAGACCAAAGCTTGTTCTGGATGGCCCTTCAATTTGTATAATCCTCCTTCTTGTTCTCCAATTACTATTGCATCGTCAATAGTCTTTCCTCTTGGCCACATGAGGACTTGGCCATCTACAAATGCAACCCTCATGCCTTTTGAATCCAGTGCCGATATGGAGAGAAGATTCTTCTTTAGTCCTGGTACAAACAAGACATCCTTCATTTTCATAGACTTTCCAGAGTCTAGCTTGTAGGACGATTCACCACTACCTTTTATGGGATATTGGTAGTCATCCCCAAGTTTCACCTTATGGGGTGAATTATGTTCGGATAGTTTCTCAAAATATTCCTTGAATCATGTCATGTGTTTGGAAGCCCCAGTGTCAATAAGCCAATCTTTTCTTCCATGAGCGACAGTTCCCATGAGAGCGGAGATCAGAACATATTCTTCATCACTTGAAGAGTCTTCACTTTCTTGTTTTACTTTCTTCCTGGGAGGATCATCATCCTCAACAGTGTGAGCATGATGTCTTGTTTTGGAGTTCTTCTTCTTCTTGGATCCACTCTTATTCATGGGACAATTTCTAGAAAAGTGTCCTCTTTCATCACATGTATAACATCTGAGTTTGGATGGATCCCTTTTAACAAAATTATCTTTCTGATGAGAATGCTTACCTTGGTGATGATGATTTTTCCTTCTGCCTTTCTTGGAGTGTACTGTGAGAGATTGATCTTCACTTCCTATATTTTCTTCTCGAGCTGCTATTCGAGCTTCTTCTTATGAACATTCTTCCCACAGTCTACTGAACTTGATTAGCTTCTTCCTAGCACAGATTCCTTGGATGAAAGAATCCCATGACCTAGGGAGACCATTCAATATTGTCATCACAATTTCTGCATTCTCCACTTCTTCATCTACTGCTTCATGTTGTTCTTTGATCTGGGAGAACCTTGTGAAGTATGACTGGATAGTCTCCTCATTCTAGATCTTTACATTCTTCAACTGGTTCCTTAGAGTCATCTTCTGGTTTATGTTCTTCCCTTCAAACAGTTTGGTTAGGGCATCAAACATAGATTTAGGTGTCTTGAGATAGGACACCTATGGTATGAGGTGATCCTTGATTGAATCAACAATAATACTATTTTCCATAACCAACTTCTTCTTATGTAAGGCCTTAGCCTCATCTTCCTCTACAACTGGAACCTCCTCATTAATGTAGGAGTCCAACTCATTTTCTTCCAGGACTAGGGAGATCCTATACTTCCAGGCTCGGAAGTTATCAGCTCCCTCAAGATTTTCATCAAGATTGGTATGATGAGACATCTTAACTGAGAACCTCAAATGGAAATACAAAAGATTTAGATCTTACCAGGTCAAGATGTCGGATCTGGATTTGGAGCTGAATTTCTGTAGTGCTGGTTCAGGAGCAGATTAGGGTTTGACTTTCCTAGAGTTCTGTCCAACCAAATGCTTTGATCTTGATCTCTAAACTTTGATTTTGAGGAGGAGATCAATCTAGGCCTGGGCTCACTCAAAGATTCCACTTCTGTGGAAAGCCCTAATTTTCAGCAGCAGTGTCGGGTCCAAAACTGAAAAAGCTCAGAATCAGATTATGTTTCAACAAAAAGATGCCCCCTAGGGAGGAGAGTCATCCCAACCTTCTTTTGCTAAAAATATGTGGAGAGAGATCCAAAAATTAGCAAGCCCTAGTTCTCGCAGCTGCACAGTGTCTTCTTCTCAGGTTAGCTCTGATACCATGTTAGATTTTAACATTTAAGCTAGCATTATATTAGGATCTTTAACTGAGAGAATAACAAGCACAACAATCAAACACAAGAGACAATGAACATAGTGTTTTCCTTGAGGAAACCATAAATGGAGAAAACCCCGCAACTTCCTCGGAGATAGAATTAGCACCAAAAGTAAAACCCCAAAATAGTAAGTTCATCTCCCGATAGCAGTAGCCTCTTTCTTTCTAGCCCCAGCAACTTCTTCTCCCTCAGCTATGCGCTACAACTGAGTGTGAGTGAGTGTGTGATAAATAGAGAGACTCACTCTCTATTTATACTAATTCCCGACTTGACAATGACTCACTAGGGCTGACTTCACTAGGTGAGTCTAACAACCCTATGGCCCCAGAACTGCGGGGACTTTAACCCTTGAACGATAGGAGGGTTACCCACATTGACTTGACATGACTTGTTTACATTATAGAAACTCCCGATCGCAACATCAGGGCATGACATGACTCAATTACATTACAAGCACTTCCCGGAATAACATCGGGGTACAATACATAAGAAACACAAGTGAATACATTCCAAAGTTACAATTACATCAACACGGATCGCAGCCAATGGAAGGAAAGAAAAAGTAGTATACATCGCCCCTCACTTTTATGTTGATGTTTTTTTATATAGTACTTAAATTTCAGTTTACCAGGGTCTATTACTCCTCTAGTATGGTGAATCGTAGAAAAAAACAGTTGTTTTTTTAATCTATAGTAGTTTTAATAGCAATCTTCGCAGTCATGGTCAAAGCAGAAAACAGAGAATTCTCTAGTTTTTTTGTAATCAATGGATGTGCACAACTTTTTTTTCTATATTGAAAAGGTTTTCAATTTTTGTTAAAAAAATATGTTTAAATTTAAAAAAAAAAATCCTAGTAAGAAATACTTATTAACAAATGTTTATTCTAAAGATTAAGGGGAACAATAATCACAAATTTGTTTGAAATGATTCCTATATTTTTGTGTATACATTCTTTAATTCAGTTTGTTTTATGAAATTGTTCTTGTTTATATCATTTAGGGTCATGGATCTAAGAAAATATAAGAAGGTGGCTCGAACTCCACCAAAAGTAGGTGGATGTAATCATTTTTCATCTCTTTCAAGGTTTGACATGGTGCAACCTAATTATGAGATACATGGGAAACCTTTAACCGGATATGACAAAAGGCGGTGATAGAATTGAACGAGGAAAAGGAGTTAGGTACTGGTTTTCTATCCAGAGCTTTGTTACCAGAAGGTTTAAGGGATTCTGGTATTCATTAGGATAATGTAGGGCTCGAAGATACTCATGTTAGATCTCTTGTTCCAGTTGATATTTCTTCTCCAATCCATGATATGAACAGGAAATTGAAACCTAAGAAAATTAGAGTTGTATATAAAAGGAGAAACCTATTATGCTTGTTCTAGGAGAATATATCTTGTTGAACGGGGTCATTATGACGCATGAAACTGTGCTTATCAAAATATTCACCGGTATAAGAGTAAATGAGAAAGGAGTGCAGCAATGGGTCTCTGATAAGTGGAAGGAAGAAACTATTATGTGTCCAAAGGTTTATATTCTGTCATGAGGATGAATAGACTTCCACTTTATACATGTTGAGGATATGTCGCATATACTAACAACCTCTTAGAAATGGGAATCATCAGCTCTTCTTATTAAGAGGTGGAATCTTATGTTCGACCCGCGCACAAAGAGGTATGACAAGTTTCCCATATGGGTTAAAATTCCAAATCTTCTGTTTGAACTTTGGTCTAGGGATTTTTTCAGACCCTTGGTATTACAGTGGTCAAAATTGAACTTGTCCCAGCCCTTCCAAAGGGTTTTAGCCTGTCCTAGAAGAGTGAGAAAAAATTTACCCGTAAAAAACAATTTGAATTTACCCATCCACTAAGAAGGGCTAACTAAACATCAATCTTTCGTAGGAAGGGTAACTCTTTTCAGTGCCCGTCAATATCGATTTTCACCTATTGTCCTTCATGCAATGGATGGGTCACATCACTTCCCGATGGAAACTGAAAATTGATGGCTTCTATATCATAATTTATGATTCTATTTTCTCACACAAGATTTATCGTGCCATCAGGATTCGAAACTTAGAAGGCCAGTAGCTGCCAGTGTTGATTTGTTGAATTATCATGATTACCATTTCTAGTAGAATGTAGTCCCATCCAACCAGCGGTCCTTCCACGATTCACATTAAACATATCCATCCATGGTTCCATCACTAAATCGTGAATTGAAAGTTGTTAAATAATCACCTAAGATAACTTGTGGCTGTGGCTATGACCTGTGGTTGTATGTGATTGTGACTCTCACCAGTGTTCATTGTAAAAGTACAAGTGAATCATACTCTTTCATTAAATTGGAACAGGATGGGAGTCTCGACTCTTGATTGAAACATTAATTATCATAAATAATTTTAAGCAAATGTCCCGATGAGATTCATAAATGTCTACCTAAAACTTCATAATGTAAATCTACGAGTTTGCAGCTCCACTTGATCATCCGCGCATCACTAGTAAGCCCAGTGCACATCACCTTCCATAGAGCCTTGTGCAGATGTATTAATTAATTCTAATTTCCCGCCCATTGCACTAGCCTCCAAACTCTAGAGTTTACAACTTAAAGATCACACATATGCTCTTGAAAATATATTTAGAAGTATGTCTCTCATACATGATTTTCTTTCAGGATCCAACGTCTAGACTCTGGTCTCCAAACCAATTTGTGAACCCATGACTCATGAGGATGTTCCTAACTTGGCGTTGCTTGCTTCAACTTTCAGAGTTCAGTTGGATTAGGTATATTTTTATATGGTCTTTTCAATCCATATTTTATATGAAATATTTTAAGGTTTTGTTATTTCTTAACCAAATTTTACATGAGAATGGTGTAATCCCTGTGATGAGGTCTTCTCTTTGGATTTTTGTTTCGCTTTGCACCATTGGATTTAGTATTAAGTCTTCTTACACATTATTATCATAACTTCATGTGGTTAGTTCCTTTAATTGAAGACCATTTCTTCTTGTAAGTTATTGAGGTGTATTTTTAAGTTATCCTCGCTATTATGTGTTTTAGGTTGTAGCTCTCGTGTTGCAGTTACATTGGTAAACGGATGGCCCAATCACCACAAACCTTCATCTAAACCTATTCAGGTCCACAACTATATATAATATTTATATTAGCGGATAGAAAATACATAGGAATGTAGTGTAGTTGATCTCCTCCCCTGAGTAGTACTACACTATGCAAATAGATTATTTTCCCAGTCATGGAGTTGTGTCTTCATCATTCGATAGTAATGAAAGCTCATGCCCAGTGCAGAGACGTTAGTCCTTAAATTTTATAGTTTATAGGTCATTTTTAAATAGTTGGCAACAAGTAAAAAATAATAATAGTAACAAATAGTATACAATCCAAATACCCTAAGTATCCAAGTAGAGTAGCCTAGGCCACATAGGAACCTTGTGTTGGGTAAGGATAAGTTGTTTCAGGTGGGTTCCAGGTCCTTTATGTCTCAGGCTCGGACTTGAGTTTCCTAGGGTTATAGTTCCACTTCCATCTATTTATACCCCATTTACTCAAGTGCCTTACCAGGATTGTGAGTGTCCATAAGATCCAAGGAAAATTGATAATGCAACACGCAAATATAAGGAATGTTAGATTATGAAAGTAATTATGCTGAAAAAATGATTATGAAAATAATGCTGCATATTTCTCCATCATTTTAGTAAGCAAGGGATCATTTTGTTTTTATAAAAAAAGTTTTGGTGAGCGACCTTTTTTTTTTCAGGAAGAAAAAGTCTGTCCTTGTTATTCTTATTAAGAATCAAAGGGCATTGGTAACACCCACCCAAAGAGGGTTACATCACAAAGAATACAGCTAGACGATAAAGAATCACATCCAGTCACAGCCAGGGGGAATGGCGTGCAATAGTAAGTGTTGTTCCCATCAGAAATCTGTCTCATCATGCAAATGATCTATCTCAATCAGTCCTATCTATCGTGAACCAAAAGGACCAGATCTGCGGTCCAAAAGAGTCACTCAAAAAAGTACATAGTAAGTGTCCAATAAGGGAGAAAGGTCCCCAAAACATGGCTCAAAGGAGCTGAAAAGAGTCACAAGCGACCAAATGGTCATCTATAAATTCAGTAAAACATCCAAAACCCGGAGAGAAAGTGAGTGTTGTTTTTGAAAGTCGGTTTGCAATCTGATTGTATTCACGATAGATGTGACTAATGGTAATATCCTGGAAGCTTTTAAAAAGCCTTTTAGTTTCCCTGCACCAGTGAAGGAGCTCTGGTGGGGAGAGAGCAGTAATTCCCTTAGCCCAATTGATGATGACCTGTGAGTCACCGTATATACGGGCTAGTGGGAGTCCCATCATTTGGGAGGAGTGCAGAAGGGCCCATAGGCCCAAAAGTTCTACCTTAGTATTGGAGCCATGTCCAACCCCCAACGCAAAATCCAGACGGTGATTCTCATTAAGATACAAGCAAAAACCAATTCTAGCTACTGAAGAAGAAGATGCACCATCGAAGTAACCACAAGGGAAAGTCATGTGAGGTCTTGGCCCAATCTGTCTAGTAGATCTTAATTTTCTTCCCTTTATGACAGGTCGAGAGGGAGTCAAATGTGCAGCATTTATAATCTGGTGAAACACGCCTAAGATAGTCACCTTTTTACCATCAAAAATAGCTCAGTTACGAGCTTTCCAAATAGCCCATATCGTATGGTGAGGGATGAAGAAAAGAGCAGAGCTGTGTTGATATGTGGAGACCCATACTTCAAAAAAATCAGATATAGAAGCAGCTTCAGGAGGAGTATGCAACTGCAGTTGGTCACAGATAAGCCCCAAAATACATTTCCATATCGGACAGCAAGAAAAGATGTGAAAAACGATTTCTTCATTTGAATAACATAAAGAACAGATACCTGGCCCAATTTTCCCTCTTTTCTGTAAATTATCCCAAGTGAGAATTTTATTTCTCAAAACCAGCCAAGTGAAACATCCAATTTTGCGTGGAAGGAGTCCCGACCAAAGAGAGTTATACAATTGGATGCCCAGATCTGGATTGAAAGAATTAACAATGCATTCATAAACTTTATCAGCAGAAATCATGCCATTATCTTTATTATACTCCCATATCAGCGTGTCATAATCATATGAAAGATGAATACCATTAAGATCCAGGTTCCTAGTGAACGAGTTCCATATTTTTTTCCAGTCACCATCCAGATATAATTCTTCTGTTGAGTACCAGTAGTGATGAGCATCCGGTAAGGTATTGTGATCCTGAGCAAAAGTTTTAATATCCAAGTATTCCAAATATGTTCTCAGTCCTTCAGGAAAGTGGTAAGAGGTAGGATTACATATCACAGGATCAGTTCCTATCAATATATCATTACCATTCCCAACCTGCCAAGCAAGATGACACCCCATCCAGGGTAATGTCTGAATAAACCCCCTCCAGATAGCAGAAACACCCCGCGTACTAAACTTTTTCTCGCGGAGCCAAGTAATTACAGAGGACTGCTTCAGATATTTAGTGATAAGGACTCGATGCCAAAGACTGTCACTGAAGAGGACTTTCCAGAAATTTCTAAGACGAAGAGCAATGCTGAACCAATGGCGATTTTTAATTCCCCACCCTTCAAATTTCTTTGGCCAAGATAAATCAGACCAGCAAGCTAGGTGAAATTTGCGAGTATTCCCTGATGATCTCCATAAGAAATCAAAAGTAATGCTCCTGAGCTTGTGCAGAATAGAGACCGGTATTGGGGCGAGGCCCATCCAATAAACCAGGATGCTGGAGAGTACAGACTGCACAAGGATCAGCCTGCCTCCCAAAGATAGCAACTTGTGTGTCCACAGACTGATTTTATTTTCAAATTTTTGAACCATCCAATTCCAATCCTTGGATCTGTATCCTAGGGGTTTGATAAAAAACCCAAGTTATTTGAATCCCGTAGTAATTGGGAGCATTTTATAAGGGATGGCTCTTGTAAGATTTTGGAGATCCAAAGCAGGAATATTGTTATGAAGAAGGACAGATTTATCCAGACTGATAGACATTCCCGATGCTTTACAGAAGGTTTCAAATATGACATCAAATGCAGCCCATTCTTGAAGAGTACCAGTGCCCATAAGAATAACGTCATCCACAAAAAGAAGGTGTGTCAGGGCAAGAGAGGAAGAGATTTTGATCCCTCGGATAAGTCCATGGTTCCGAGAATCAGCAATTAAAAGACTGAGGCCTTCAATGACCAAGATGAAAAGCAGGGGAGAAAGGGGACAGCCTTGACGTACGCCTCGAGAGGCATGAAATTTTTTTGAAGGGGTGCCATTGATCAGCACAGCAAAGGTTGCAGAGGTAATACAACCCATAATCCAATTGACAGTTTGCAGGGGAGCACCAATCTGAATCAGTATAAGGCAAATAAAAGTCCAGTTAACCTTATCAAAGGCTTTTATGGTGAGTGACCTTAAATGATATATAAAGAAGGAAGTTTTTTGTTATTATATAGAAATGATTTTATCATGACTATTGGATATTGTGATGTCAAATAACATATTTTCAAAGCCTATAAAATCAAATTTACATCGTACTTTATTTTAAATGTGACATTTATTTAGTTCGTAATTTATATAGCTCGTAATTTTTAAATCATAAAGTTCATAAATTGCCATTGGTTGGAAAATGTTACTTCAAATTTTATACATTTGATAGGGCATGGTGACAGCACCCTTGATTAGCACTCAAACTCATATTTTATCTTATCAAAGCGTGGCAAATGTCACTCGGCATGATACAACACCATTGATTTGCACTCAAACTCGTATTTTTTCCTATTAAAGTGTATGGGTTTCTCTATATAACATTTTTTAAGTTATTTCAAATTTGAATCTTTATTTTTATAAAGAGTTGAAGAATGAAAATTCTTTCATATTTTTTTTATATAAAATGATTAGGAAAAGCATTGGTTTATTGATTAGGTTTTAATGAAATTTCACAATGTTTTGATATAGTTAATGTAATTGTTATTTGATTTTTTTAATTATAAATATCTAGGACACTTTTTCATTGAAAGGTTTATTTAAGTTATACTTTTCCATGGAAGTACAACTATTTTTATAACTTTTCATCTTTTAAGGGTTGGACGGTTACAAGCTTTTCCAAAACAAATTAAGACCTGCCTTTCAAATTTGACCTATGGATTTGAATGGTTTAGCAGAGGATATTAATATTAAATGGAGGAATAAGACTTGTAAATGGAGGAATTGGACTACATGGGTATTCCCTTTAAATGCAACAGATGTAACATATATAGCCACGTGGCTTGTTTATTTCCTTTGAAACAAAAGATATCGGAAGGCTATAAAGCAAAAGAAATGGCTCATAAACCAAATTTCAGTTGGAAGAAGGAAGGCCAGGGTTATGATATTACTGGTATGAAAGAGGTGGGTTCTTGTTGGAACATTGAGAACACATAAATTTGTTTGTATGCAATCTCTGGAGCAATTGGTGCGAATATTCGTAATGTCAAAGATCCACTTACTCTTGTTTCTCTTTCGGGTAAGGATATATCTCCTTTAAAACCTTTGCATATTTCTCTGGGTGTTTGTTTATTACCGGGTTGCAGTCTTTTTAGTGGTGGTCTTGATGATTCATATAAATATTTTTTGTAAACATCTTCTATAATGGGTGAATTCAAAGGAATCATTGATAGTGAGAAGGATGGGTCTTATTGTTTGGAGAAGATGGACAAAACCCTAATTATGAATCTCCTACCAAAAGTCTTGTGGATAATTCAAAGGATCACGGTTATAGCCTTAGATCATGAAAAAAGGATAATGGGTTATCTACTGGGGTTTTAAGAGAAGAGGTCCCTTTCAAATCTTGAAGTTGAAGGTTCAAGATGGATGAAATCTTTTTAAGGAAGAGGATTTTATGGCTAAGAGAGAAGTTTTGGTTTGTAGTCGAAATTGAGCCCTTAGAGCAGAGGATGCCTGATATGAGGTTCCTTAATGTTGATAATGCCTTTCAATTGTTATGAATTGGATAGTTTATCCAAAAAGATAGCAGTATGTAGGTTGGTAGAGGTTGAGAAGCCAGATGTATTGTTTTTGCAAGAACTGATGAGGAGGGTGAATGTCTTGTTAATAATATGCTGACTTTTTTTAAAGGTTGATGTTTTGAATCTTTGGATGCCAAAGGGAGACCGGGAGGCCTCAGTGTTGGTTGGAGGAGCAAAAGTTTATTATTCAAAAACACATGGGCAGTGGACTCAAGGATTGGTATATCTCTTTACTCCATGGATTTAAGCAAGTATTTTTTGTTTGTAAATATATATGGCACTCATATGAATAGGGAAGTGTTATGGGACAATCCTTTGTCTAAAATTTATACCAAGAGGTCAAATGTGATTATAGGAGGCGATTTAAATTTTTCAATGGGCATGTCTAAAAATTGTGGTCAAAATGCTCTAATGGATCCGTTGTGAAATTACTTTAATCAAAAGTTGGAGGAGGAGGGATTCATAGATAATGAACCTATCAAGCTGAAGCCTACTTGTTCTAAGAAAAGAATAGGTATGAATATTATCAACAAAAGATTAGATCATATTTCTGTATCAAAAGATTTTCTTGAGAACAATTTCAAGTTTAAACAATGGGTAAGGTTTGGGGGGGAGTCAGATCACTTTCTTGTGTTCCTTGAAATTAAGGATGACAGTTAAAAACCACCCTACCCCTTTAAATTTAACTCCAATTGGATAAAGGATGAAGCCTTTGTTCAAATATTGAATGAGAGCTAAGTTCCTTATGATATTTCTTCGATGGAATCTCCTTCAAGTCAATTTGACAAAAAATTAAAGAAGATTAAAGAGGTTCATGTAAATTGGTCTTTTGTGAAGAAATCACGAGATGAGTCTGATATAAAGAACACCAAAAATATTTTGATTGAAAAGTACAATGCAATGGGTTTTGAAATGTTAAGTGATGAAAAGAAAGAGGAAATCATAGGACTCGAAAAGCGGAGAAGGCAGATTTTAGAGGATCAAGAGGTGGATCTTAGACTCAAAAACAGAGTTGTCTGGTTACAAAATGGCGATGAGAATACAAAATATTTCCACTGTTATGCTAATTATAGGAAGAATATTAATTATGTTTGAAACATAAATTCTGACATGGGTGAAATTGTGGAAGGATTTGAGGAAATTTCTAAGGCGGGAATCCATCATTTTGAGAACCTATTTAAAAAACAAGAGTAGATCTCTTTGGTAGAAATTGTGAAGATTGTTGAGTTTTTCCATCCAATGTTTATGAGGAAGACAATGAGATGATCGTGGAAGAAGTTACTCTAATTGAATTGCAAAGTGTATTGGCATAGCTCAAAAAAGAAAAAAGTTAGGGTCGAGACAGGGTTTCTGTGGAATTCTTTTTGAGTTTGTATGAGACTTTGGCTCCGGACTTATTGATGCTAATTGAAGAATCTATAAAAAATGGTAAAATTCTAGTGGTTCTCAATTCAACATTTATAGCTCTCATGCCAAAGACTGACTCACCAAAGAGATTTGAATACTTCAGACCAATTTCTCTGTGCAACTGCATATATATGATAATTGGGAAAGTTATCTCTTCCACAATTAAGAAAGTCTTAAGCAATTATATTTCAAGAGAATAGTTCGGGTTTCTTCTGGGTCGTTAGATTAACGAAGCTATTGGAGTTATTCATGAGGGTATGCGCACTATTAAATTAAAGAATTATAAAGCGACGCTCATCAAAATTGACCTATTCAAGGCGTACAATAGAGTTAGCCGGATGTAAGTGTGGGTAATCCTTTCTCATATGGGCTTTGATGTTCCTTTTATGTCATGGGTTATGAGTAGTCTTGTCTCTGTTTAATGTGTTATTCTTGTAAATGGATCATCCACTGATTTCTTTAGGCCTGGTAGGGGTATTAAATAGGGATTCCCTTTAGCCCCTTTACTCTTTCTTATCGTAGTAGAAAGACTAGGTAGTAGAAAGACTAGGAAGGGCCATTCTTGATGCAAACTTAAAGGGGATTTAATATGTTTAAAATTTGGAGACTATATCAACATTACGCATATTTTATTTGTGGATGAGATAATATTATTCGCTAATGGCTCTTTTAGGGAGTTGGAAACTCTTCACAGTATTCTTCAAATTTTCTATGTAAATCACAATATTCAAATCCAGAATGAAGAAAAGTCGATTTTCCGTTGTTTATCTTCTTATTAAATATCTCTTCCCTTTTATCGCCTCAACATTGGATGATGGCTTAAAATATTTAGGTTTCAGATTAAAGCTGGCCTCTTATAAGATAAAGGATTGGGATTAGTTATTAGTAAAATGTGAATCAAGAATAAAAAACAGGTGTCATCGATGGCTTTCTAAAGGAGGAAAAGTTGCACTAGTCAAAAAGGTTTTAGATGTAATACCTGTGTACTGGACGAATTTCTGGATTCCTGCAAGAGTATTAGAAAAAATAAGGAAACTTTGTTTCAACTTCTTGTGGTTTGTCAGTCAAGATAAAAAAAGGAATGATGTGGATAAATTGGAAAGATTTGGCACTCCCAAAATCCTATGGTGGTCGGGGCTTCAAGTTTCTTGCTCTTTTTGCTAAAGCATTAGCAGCTAAAAATGTCTGGCGTTTGATTACAGGTGAAGGTATATGGGTGTAGATAATGTTAAGAAAGTACATTTATCCTAGAGATCCAATGGAATGGATTCGAAGAACTTCCGAATCTCACAGAAATGTTTCCTTAGTTTAGAGGGTTGTATTACTTTCTTTTGATACTATTGGTCCAAGTTTAGCTTCGAAGGTGGGGGGTGGTCAATCTGGTGAAATGGTCAATCTGTTTGTTTGGGAGATGATCCATGGGTGGGATGTAATACATGTTTTTTTCTTCCTAGACTCATGAAAGAAAATTTACACAACAGATACATAACAAATCTTTCGTCTATTAGATCATGGTTCTTTTTCTTTTAGAGGTCAAGGCTGGTCATCAACGTCTATATGGGTTTTTCTCACAATGACTCCACAATCTAGAATAAATATATCTTTTCTTTAAAAAGAAGCAATATTAGAATCAAGGGTAATAATGATAGGTTGGTTTGGAGTTTTTATAAAAATGGTGTTTATAATCCTAAAAATGGTTATAAATTTTTTATCCAAGATTTGGTGAATTTTGATCAAAGTTAGTGGTGGAAAGGGGTGTGCATTTATAATTGTCCTATGAAATCAAATATTTTTATGTGGTTTATGTTAATGAATAAATCTCTTACTTGTGATGTATTAAATAGGAAAGGAAGAGAGGGTCTCGGTATGTGTTACTTATGCCAAAATGTGAAAGAATCAAACTATCATATTGTTGTGGATTGTGATTATACAAGGACTGTTTGGAATGAGATAGAAAAGAAATTAAATATGCAAGTGGAATGGAAAGGAGTTTGAGTGGCTAGATGTTTAAATATTTGGAACTTAGATGAAGCTCTTAAACATTTAAGATATTTACCTATGATTGTGACTTGGGGAGTCTGGATAGCCATAAATTCTATATGTTTTGATGACAATTTTGTTTTTCCTATCAAATGTGCCTTTCAAAGTCTATTCATTATTATTATTATTTTCCACATGATAATGTAACAATTAAAACTAGAAATGTCTCTAAGGAAGAAATCAACAAAAGCATTCCCTAGGGGTATTTTGATGGGGCCGCACAAAGTGAGATAAAGAAATGTGGAGTCGGAGGTATACTTCATTTTTTGAATATCATTGGTGTTGTTTCAAAGTTGGGCTTGGGCAAGGATCAAATAATTTTGTTGAAATGTGTGCAAGTGGAATGGAAAGGAGTTTGAGTGGCTAGATGTTTAAATATTTGGAACTCAAATGAAGCTCTTAAACATTTAAGATATTTACCTATGATTGTGACTTGGGGAGTCTGGATAGCCATAAATTCTATATGTTTTGATGACAATTTTGTTTTTCCTATCAAATGTGCCTTTCAAAGTCTATTCATTATTATTATTATTTTCCACAAGATAATGTAACAATTAAAACTAGAAATGTCTCTAAGGAAGAAATCAACAAAAGCATTCCCTAGGGGTATTTTGATGGGGCCGCACAAAGTGAGATAAAGAAATGTGTAGTTGGAGGTATACTTCATTTGTTTGAATATCATTGGTGTTGTTTCAAAGTTGGGCTTGGGAAAGGATCAAATAATTTTGTTGAACTATGTGCATTAAGACTACTATTATGTTTACCTGTGGAAAAAGACATTAAAAAGTTCTTGTTTTTTGGTGATTCACAATTAGTTATTATCTGGATATCAAGTATAAACATGATTTACAACCTTCAGCTGATACCTCTACTTGAAGAATCTCAAAGTCTTAGACATAGATTGGACAATGCAGAATTTAGACACGTCTACAGGGAAAGGAATTGCAAGGCTGATGAATTGGCTAAAGTAGGTGTTGACATGGCTGAAGGTTCATGGTTTATCACAGAAGATCAGAATTCTATTACGCTGAATATTTCCATGATCCATTTTAATTATAGAATGCAATGGAAGTAGTTGTTTTTTATTTGACTCTAATGAGCTTGTTTTTTGCATCAATACTCCAAAGAAGTGGCAGGATATGTTTTTATGATTACATATTGATAAGAGTTTGTTAAAGACAAATGTAAGCCAGTAATTTTGACTTAATGTAAGTTTTTGAATATGTAAAGGACAAAATGGACTTAAATCTTTTTAAAGAATGTGCTCATGTTTTTACAACATGGTATAACATGAAGAATGTAATCTTAATTTCAATATAAAGATTATGTTTTTTTTTTTTTATGAAAAAAAAATCATTTGAGTTTATATCTATTTATGTGAAAGAGAATATGGATTGAAGATTCATGAATGGGTTGATGTCTTGTTACCAATAATATAAATTATCCTTGACTATGTTTCTATTCTAATCCACTCTTATATTAATAATTAATTTATAATTAAATTACAACATCAACATAAACATTAACTATTCTAGTTTAAGCTATCTGCGAGATGTAGAACAGTTGGTGGCAGGGTATGGTTAAAACGCCCCCTAAGCTGAAAGGTCGTCAGTTCTAATCCCGCCGGATTCCAAAAATCCAACCATGTTAAGGGTTGGGGCGGTCCAAACCGAGTGCAATCCCCGGGTGATTTTGACGGCTTAGATGCCCCTGGTTCGTGGTTACTTAGCCAATGACAACCCTGCTAGCCAGAGGGTTCCACCACTTTGCCAAAAAAAAAAACTATCCTAGTTTAAGTTATAATCTTATATTAATAACTAAATTACAACATAAACATAAACATAAACATTAAATATTCTAGTTTATGTTATAGTCTTATATTAATAACTAAATTTTAATGAGTAATCTTAAACTATTAAAATTAAAGTTATAGCATAAAGATATAAATAAATGTTTTTTAAATTTAAATATTTAAATATATTTAGACATTTATTATAATATTTTTTTAATGATTGAAAAAAACAAGAGCCATAAGGTGGCAATGTCCCCAACATTGTTCTTGCTATAAGATGGTGACTATAAAAAAAGATTTAGCATAAGATTTAATGCTAAGTTAAAATTTGTTTTATAAGTAAAAAGGTTAAGCAAGTTTACTCCATTTTATATAGTTTTCAAAACTACATCAAATCCAACAATGTAAATGTGTTAAATCAATTGTAATTGTATGCTTTGAATGTGTTAATTTATCTAAATATAAAAATGTATTATTAAAAATGTTTATACAATTTAGTATGATAAAGATGTTGGTTATGTGAGTAACGCTTTATCATTATATGATTTCTTAAAAATAATATATGGTATTTGCACCAACAGTGACATAATAATGTATACTAGTTATATGTAAATACAAACAAAAATTTATATATAGAGAGATCTAAATTAAAAGTTGAAATACAAAAAGTTAAAAAACAGAAATGCAAATATAAATATCTTTATAAAAATCAAAATTGTATTTTTACATATCTATAATGATGATGATTAAAGTCCACTAAGACCAACTTGGGTATATTGGACCTTAAGAAGGATAATACTTGGTTTACTTTAAAATCTTGTTTCTGTGCTCAAAAAGCTTGCCAATAAGCTTTCCAAGCTCACTATAATTTTGGCAAGTTAAGATATAATAAAGGTTTGTATTGTAGCAAATATTATGAAACTCATTTAATATAGGTTTAAGCAGTATACTCTAAAAGAAAGTGATTTTCTACAACCAATATAAATCCATTTTAAATGATTAAAAGTTATGCATCCATTTCAAACAATAGAAAAAATATAAAATGAAAAATTATCCTAAAATATAATTCTAACATTTTAACTATATACAATAGTGCAATTAAATGTTTAACATATTTACTAAACATATATAAAAGCGATTTTTTTAATAACTAAAATCTATTATTACAAAATAGAAATGGTTATTAACTATTTAAATTAAAAACATAAAATTACACAAATTATATATAAATCAAATTTTACTAAATTAAATACAAATAAATATAAATAATGTTTTATTCAATTATCTCGTTATCATAAACTAAGTTTCAAAACTTATTTAACATAAACTAAATTTTAAAACTTATTTAAATTGATTTAAACATTTAAACATAATATGGATTATATTAAATCTTATTTTCAAAACTTATAATATGGATTATTTCAAATTTTATTTTCAAAGCTTATTATAACGGATCCAAAATTCAAACACACCAAACTATCTCCAACATATTGAACTTGTTGGATCTGTATACTTGTCAATAATTAATTCATGTTGATCGGTATAATTATCAAAACAAAAGAAAAATCTAGATGAACCATAAACAAAACACATTCAACCACTCCAAGACTGCATAACCATATCAAAGCTCCATTTACTTAAAAATAGACAACCTCCAAAAAGCCTATGAATTTGGGGTGCTTATGATGTTTGTGGTTGTAATGCAGGGATTAACTTTCAACTAGAGAGCTGTACTCTTTTAAAATTTGAATCACACTAAAACATGTGCCAGGAACCCAAAGTAGGCCATCCTCAACAGCTTTCTGGTTCTGAAGGTTCATAGTAGTATCCGACAAACTAAGGGTCTTAATTAAGTAAGTGTTATAGGGATAACAACATGCCTATCTTTGTTGTCTAGGCTGTATGGACGTAATAACAAGGACAAGGAAGTTAATAGTGAGAGTACCATACCAACCATTCATAAAGCAAGGGTTACCAAAGGTATAATCTCCTACCTAGATTTTCGGTCTATCCAATGAGGCTCTCTTCTCTAATTGACCATCATCCACAACCATTCATGCTATCCAAAATTACTGGAGAGGTCCAGTAGGATTGAAGGAGTAGGACAGTTAGCCAAACCTAAATGCAAGCATTGTCAGAACATACCCCAGTAGAATCAATCAGAACGCCCAAATACTACTCTAAAGTAAAAAAAAGCAACCTTTAAAACAAAAAATAATAATATACCAATAAAAAGGAGATTATTAACTCCACTTTCGACTATGGAAAAGTTGTTTGTGATTTTTTGAAGTTAGAAATTTCATATCTACCTGCCATTGACGTTGGCATAAAGATATCCCTATACGAATTTCTCTACCATTGAATTAAGCTTCACATAAAATATTAATAACAAAATTGTTAATGTTGTGAGCATACTTACTCCGCACAATTACTTTGAACAAGCAACCTATAGTGAAATGGAAAGATCGAGATCAATGGACGGTCTTTGTCCTGTAACCCCAATAAAGTAGTAGAAATAAAATACACATTCACAATGATGTTGTATCTAAAGAAATCAAGGTAACCTATTATAATAATGGATTTTTTTTCTTCGACTTGCAATGGGGCCATTGGAATCCATTTTTTTTTACAAGACATATTTTCGTTTATTTAATTAATTTTTTGAAAATTGAATGATCTGAATGGCCTTATTGAATTCAAATTTAATTTTAACAAGGGTAAGATCTAAATGTCCTTATCCCACACTAATATATCCCTAGATCAAAAATACTTTCAAAGTGCGAAGATCTTTGAATACACTTGTAAATAAATAGTGACAATTTAAACATCGGGGTTTGTAATCAAATTGGATGTAGAAGGCCATCAGTAAACATACCAATACCATTGACGGAGCATTTTTTTTGGATGTGAGTTGCCATATCAAGGTTATCGAGCAAGGCTCAAATTTGTTGGACTCCATTTTCTGCTAGGGTTAAAAGTGCCCTACACATTCCATGAGACTACTTTAACAATTTCTTTGGGAACTAGTAGGAATGGTCATTTAAAACTCTGTAGGGGTTCATTGTTTTAGGAGTTCTTGTTGATGAGAACAAGTTATCCTAGGTCATTTCTCTTGGCAACATGATTTTTCCCTCAACCGTTTCATCCGCAGAATTATTGAGTTGGGGAATGTTAGTGATATGACCGCTATCTTGAAATGAAGGCATCGAGGTAGCATGAACAAATTCGAACCGCAATGTATACATCAATCATTGGAATCAAAATTGCGTCTAGGTATATAATATCGCATGTGATCGGTCCATGTTCTAAAACTAACATAATGTATATTTTTAACGTTAGGCACACATTTATACAATTTACTTTTCTAAATTTGACACCAACATTTTTTGGGGCTGGCTTAATCTTTATCTCTACGACAGACACTTTACCTATCTACTGATAATCTGACACCGAACAAGGGTCGTTGCTACCGAGTACCGAGGTATAAGGGTGCTATATTTAATAAATTTGTATGAAATGGATTTATATCACTTCCACTAAGACTATAAAATGCAAGCCCAAACATGATGATGATATCGACTTCCATGAAAGCAAAGTCAAAATTGAAAAATACAAAGATGTCCATATAAACCCTAACACTATCAACAGGAACCATATGAACTCAGTGATAAAGTGATGATGTCAAACCCCGCATCAAGAAGCATGACCAAATATTATACTCACCTTTGGATAGGGCCTTATATCATTACTAGTCGTGCCGATGACAACTTTTACTTCGTTACCTCAGTAAATTGATTTCCCTTCAATGAGCCTATCCACAGGAATTTCTTAATACAATCTGTCTTAAAATGTAAATGAAGACGTTGATCTTCAATTAAAGGTAAAAAGGAAAGGATGCAACACTTTCCTTTTGTTCTTCATTTGGTTCTCTCCCCCCACAATTGATCATGTTATCTCTCTATTTGGTCAAGCTAATTACCAAGTTTATATTTATTTATTTATTTTAAAATGAACCAACATGCACATAGCCTTTACATTCTTGTGTCCACATATACGTAGGCATTAAAAATCGAAATATATATATTTATATATATTGCAATTTGAAACAACATATATCATAAATTATATACATTTCATAAAATATAGATATCAAACACAAAAACCTTCTAATGCTTAGCATATTAATCCTTTAAATAAACCTGGGAGGGCTAGACAAGCAATACAATCCTCAACTATATTAGACTCGGCATATTAAAATCATATGAAATCAAATTACAATTAAGGAGCAACTAGTCATTTAACAGATCTAACCTTATCCAATGATATTAAGCAGAGGGTATCTGTTTCCATCATAGTGTAGTTGAAACTGATTATCACCACAACCGCTATTAATTTTCCCAAAAATCTAGCTAAATTCAAAATCCCTACATGTATGAGACACGATGTTGGGAAGCAAAGTCATAGGAGAAGGGTAAGATGAAACAGTCATTAAACAAACTTTGGAAAACATTGAATTGGTAAGGAAAATAATACTTACTGTCATGTTATGTTCTATTATGCTCTTGAAGGCTAGAAATTCAGTAACCCTTGATTATGCAAAGAAGAGGAAAGAGATCAAACTGAAGTTGAAGGCAGAAGACCACAACGTCTATACGACCACTACTTAGACTTTGCTTGACTTTTAATACCAAACATCTAAATGTATTTTTAATTCCATGAAAAAATAGCGTGGATTCTCCTATACATCATGCTATTTGCATTACATGAGTCTTAAATTCCACACTCCTCCCTCATACTCTCATCCTGCAAAACAATTTTCAAAGCCTCCAACTGTGACTCCCTGAACATGCCACTCACACTGCTATACAGTCCAGTGCTTTGGTTGTGACTTAATACAATGAAACATGGAGTAGATTGCGACTTAATACAATGAAACATAGAGTAGAGGAGATATTAAATATAACATTAAATTAAATGAATATTTTATAAAATAGGTACATCTAACATATTGAATTCAGCCAAAAAAATCAGATTAACGTAGTACATAGAGCACGCAGAGCTTTAAATAGAGTCTACGCCAACTCCACCCCAATGCTAGAACACAGTTTACAATGAAGACGTCATCTTCTGACAGGCCAATAATATGAGGTATAAATTTATAATTTAATAAACAATTTTTTTATTATTATCTTTAACGAATGTTCAACCTTAAGTTTTGAGAAATATTTAACAAATGTAAAGGTAAATTAATCAAGTTGAACCATTTATAAATGTCTCCGAAGGGGGACAAAATAATTCACATATCACACATGTATTTACATTATTGAATCCATAAAATATTTTTATCACGTACATGCACGTTATTTAAAAGTATATTTGCCATACATAAGTTCCTAAGTACATACTTTTACTGAAAAAGCATATTTTCCCCATAAAGGTTCCTAAGTACATGGAGTGAGTTGTATGATCAGGCTGTTTAATTAGCACAAAAATTAAGGTTTCACACATTCTGAAATGTGAGCTTTAAATAGAGCTTACGTAAACTCCGCCATCAACGCTAGAACATACTTTAAGATGAAGACATCATCTTCTGACGGGCCAATAATATGAGGTATAAATTTATAATTTAATAAATAATTTATTTTTTATTATCTTTAACTACTATTCAACCTTAAGTTTTGAGAAATATTTAACAAATGTACGAGTAAATTAATCGAGCTGAAGCATTTATAAATGTTCCCCTTCCGGGACATTAAAATTGTAAATAAACATTCTGTTAAATTTACTATGTTATATATCGATCAACTTTTTAACAAATTCTTATGCACCAAAAACTAACATGGCCCAATCTTATTACTATAGATAAATAAAAAACAAAAATTCCACATTAGTCGAAATGAACCACATCTAGTCAAATGATGCTCCATTATTGCCAATTAGTATCACGTGAAAAGTTTATAGAATAGATTATATAGAATATCAGTTCAATGTACTCTTCTTCCAAAAAAATCCCATTGAGTGCAATGAAATGGTCTATTTGTCTCTATCATAAGACTCCCACCTTTAACCACACCTCAGTACCAAAACTTTATTTTTCCTTTTCTTTGTTAGGTTGTACCTTTTCTTTTTCTTCAATAAACACATTTCATTGTTCTTGCAACAAGAGATAAACTAGGTTATTGCATTATGAATGTCATTAGTGACCACACTAAAAGTTAACCAAATGCATGGCATTTGACATTGAGAGATAGTAAGCCTCCGCACATGAGCATAAAATGTGCGCTCTGAGCGCGCTTCAAGCGAGCTTAATTGTAATCATGACGGCCTCGCTTCAAAATGAAGCGCAACTCTAGCGAGCCTAGGGATCCTGACAAAATGTCACTGTTAGCAAATAAAATCACTCCAGGTATTATTAATTTGAATTTGATTTGATTTAAGGACTATACTTTATAAGAATAAGGATTGAGCTTTTTGAACTCATGTGCGGGAAAGGGCAACCTCAGCCTGGGTTACGTCATCAAACCTCAGCTCGGGCCACCCTCTACTAATCTCCATGTGCGGAGGCTAAGTGAGGTGAGGAGGTATGAATAGGTATCTAGTATCTTGGTAGTTTTAGAACAAGAACACAAGAAACCGTCACTAATAATGAAACAAAGAATGTGAGAAGTCATTGTTGGGGATGCAGGTGGAGGGGACGAATGTTGGAAAAGTTTATATTTTTGTTTTCTTATGGGAATATTTGCAAAAACATTGTCAAATCGCCAAATGAGAATTGTAACTTCAAATTTTCTAGACTTAGAGATTGAAAAAGTTTCTTTCTATGGATCTTGTGCAATTTTTCTACCACTCTCTTTAGTGAAGATTTCATACAAGGCTACTTTTTAGAAATATCAACTTTCACCTCTACCTCATTGGTTAAAATCTTGGAAACTCATTTTACTCCCTTCTTTTGGCCATAATTAGTTTTATTTCCTCTAACGTTTACCTCTATACTAGTTAGCTTTGAAGACCCCTCTTATGTTGATCTTATAATAATGTTAGATTTGTGTTGGGAACAAAAACATGGGGTACATATTATGTTTGTTCAATGGAAAATATAGAGGCTATGCCCAAAGAAGTGATGGTGAGGAAGCAATCATAAGTGTGACTTTGCTTGCCTCACATTGTAGGAAGGGGTGCATTGGTGCTTGATAAGGTATGCCAAAGTGTATGAGGCATGATACAATGATGTAAAGATTGTAATATTTATGGAAAAGCTTAGACCGGGAGTTGATAGCCAAGAAGTGATAATATTTTGCATCTTTATCATGGGCCAAGGAGTTGTAATGTTCATAGATATTCAAAATATAAATATTCAAGTAGTTGAATTGAGTTGAATGGTTGTGTCCATGAGATTTTGATATATATGTCAAAGAGTCGTTGGTGATTTTGCTTAGTGGTTAGAGTGGCCATAGTGCTAGGAAATGGAGAACCACGATTGTAAAGCCTGTAAGGGACCTTGTCCTTGTTATCTTGGCTATGGATGTTGAATAGAGAGGAGGTAGTCCTTTGCTTGCCTTGGTTGTGGAAGCTATAAACACAAGTAAAATGGTAGCCAGAAATTGAGGGAGCAAAGCCTTTGTGATTGCCAAATGAGGCAAAGGAATCGATCTTTCTTATGGTTATTAAAGCTTGAAAAAAAGAACAAATCCTTGTGGTGGCTATGAAAACACGAAATGAACTCCTATAATACCATTTGCTATAGAATAAGATAAAAAAATATTTTTTGTATTCTTATATTTAAGTAAATATTTTATATAAAATGACATTCTTTTTATAAATTGGTTAAATAAAAAATAATGTGATAATTCACTTTGATTATATCTCCCTCTCTATTTTAATAATCTATTCTATTATAGTAAATTATTCAATTACTCTAATACACTTCTTTTTTTATATCTCAATATTCAAATACACTTTCTTTTGGGTCTCAATCTCTATACCAAAAGAAGCCCAAACAATTTTATGATAAATCACCACGTGGAAAAAGAACTTAAAACAATTTTAAACTAAGAAATATTAAACCTTCTATGATAAATCACCACGTGGAAAGAGAACTTAGAAGCAATTTTAAACTTACAAATATTAAACAGTGTATTTCACTTTTTTTTTAACTTTATATGATTGGAAAATGTATGTTATATTAATTTTTTTTGTTTTTGCTTTAACTCTTTTAATAATAAAAGTTTTGTAATTATTATTTTTTAAATAAATAATTATAAAAAATCAAATTATAATATTAAAAAGCATCTTTATCATTATAAAATTAAGATTATTTATTTTTAATTTAATTTTAAATATTTAAAAAAATTAATAATTTTTCTTAAATATTATATTATTATTTACAATCATTTATATCATGCTATTCACTTTTTTCAAAATTAACAACTTTGTCATTACTTTAAATGAAAGAACAATCTTTAATTAATGCAAATTCATTATTTAATTGAATATTTAATAATCAATGAATATATTTTCTGAAATATGTTGTTGTTGAGTTATTCTCTTTTTCCAATATGAACAATTTTGTAATTTTTTTTATCATGATGATGAAGAACAATATTGAAAAACTAAATGAAAAATATGATATTTAAAAAGGTTTTTTGTTCTTAATGTGTGTAATATTTATTTGAGTGAATAATTGATTAAATTACTATTATTTGATTATTAGTATTTAAATATTATATTATTATTATTATTGATCAATTTTATTATATTCTTAATTATTTATTATTATTTTTATGTAATTTTTATATATATTTAAATGAATAATTAAGTAAATTACTATTATTTAATTATTATTATCATTATTTATTATATTATTATTATTGATTAACTTTATTATATTCTTAATTATTTATTATTATTTTTATATAATCTTTATATTTATTTGAATGAATAATTAAGTAAATTACTATTATTTAATTATTATATTATTATTTAAAACATTATATTATTATTATTGATTAACTTTATTATATTTTTAATTATTTATTATTATTTTTGTGTAATATTTATTTTAAATGAATGAATAAGTATATTATTATTTGAAGACTGTCATCTACGCAGTAGCAAAATGAGTGAAGAGGAGCTGTGTTCGAAAATTGGAGATCTCGACGTTTCGATCCCTACTCTGGGATCATTATTATTTATTAATTTTGTTATAATATTTTTTTTTAATTTAATACTATAATAATTATTACTTAAAAACAATTTTAAATTATTAAATATTAAACAATGTATTTTAACACGACAAAAAATTCTTTAATTATTGAAAAATGCATGTTATTATTATTATTTTAAATTAACAAGTCTGCAGATTTTTTTCATTAAATCTTAGAAAGAGGAACACACTAAGAAATAAAAAGTATGATAGTCAATAAAATCTCTATCACTAGTAAGGTGTTTCATCATTAATTTATTATTTTTCTAGATTTTTATTATTAATTTATTTAAAAGTTATTATAGCTAAATAAATTTTCTATATTGAAATAACAAAATTATATTTTTCAATGGTTCAAAAACATATTAAGTTATTGTTTTCATCTTTAAAAAATTAAAATATTTGTAACAAAAATGGATTTTATATATATCCAACATAAATATAAAAAATGCTTATAAACTTCAAAAACAAGACTTAACAAAAAATAGATCTTTTATATTATAAACATAAAATATCAAAGGATCTTCTTGAAAGGAAAAACAATATTTAAATAAGGAAAAAAACTTAATAAGTTGAAACAAACCTTACATATATGTATTAAACCTTTGGATGGTACTCCAGAACGATGGTCTTTGGCATCGAGTTATCATTAGTAAATACTTGAAAAAGAACTCAGTAGAGACATGGCTAAGAGGAAAGCAATTCGAGTCCTGTGGTGTCTCTGCAATATGGAAGGGGTTCCTGCTCTCACTACCGTGGCTTGGTCGGAATCTTGCCTGGCAAGTTGGCAATGGGAAGAATGTTCTTATTGGCGTTGACCCAATTGTTGGTGTATCGAACTCGCTCATGATTCCACCTGGGCTACGAGAGTACTTAGAGGATTTGGATATTGTGACTCTCGCACAGGCTCGGAATTCCCTCCCGGATGCACACAATTACTGGTATTCTGCTGAGGATCTCGGTGTCGGAGGAGAATGGAAAGATGCTTGGGACACCTTTACGAGAAGTCTGGAAATCTGTGGCGTTCGCCTAATTGATCAGATGGACGCACTGACATGGTCTTATAAAAAGTCTGATGGCACCGTTTCTGCAAAACTGATTTATGACTGCATCATCCATGCATCTTCTCCTCCGATTGGCAGCAGACTTCTTACCTTTGTGTGGAATAGCAATCTCCCCAGGAAAGTTTGTTGTTTTTCATGGCTGACTCTTAAGAACAAACTGCTCACTTGGGACAACCTTCAAAAGCGTGGATGGATGGGGCCTGGTTTATGCGCACTGTGCAGATCGGATGTCGAAAGTGTTGAGCATATTTTCTATCATTGCTCTGTATGGAAAAATGTGTTCTCTATCCTAATGAAACAACACCATTTATCCCACTCATTCCAGTCTGATAGTCTTAGTAATTTCCTGGAAATGTGGACTGTTTCTTTCTCAAAGCAATCTGCGTATTGCTATCTCCCATTTCTAGCCATGTGGGTTGTATGGAAAGCAAGGAATATGTGCATCTTCGAAGGGAAAAAAGTTCATGTCATCAGCATACTACACCAGATTGCTTACTCTTCACAGCTGTACTTCCCTACTGTCTCTAAAGTTAAAAAGTCTAAACCCAAGGGATCGAGTCCTATACTTGTATACCCCTGTGGGTTTTATGATGGAGCATCAGCCAATAATGCTGGAGGGGTTGGCTTCTGTCTGCATTTGAATGAGTCACATTCCTTCGAGTTTGCATTGGGGGCAGGTCTTAGCACCAACACCAAAGCAGAATTGCTGGGGCTCTAGGCCCTTCTGCATACATTCCAAATGATGGGGTTACCCAAGCTCAAGATATTTGGTGACTCTTCTGTCATCATCAATTGGGCAAAGGGTACTGCTTCCCTCACACCACCTGAACTTCTCCATTGGTGTAGGGACACTAGGAAGATATGCTCATGCTTTCTAGAGTTGTCTTTTTGCCATGTCTACCGTGAACACAATCAGCTGGCAGACCGACTGTCTAAAAAAACTCTTTCTTTGGCTCCAGGTTTGGGATATTACTCTGAATTCAATAATGGTCTTTTGACCTCTCAGGATTGTTTCAAGCTCTATTGAGCCTGGTGCTGGAGCATGTTCTCCACCCTTTTATGCACCCATGTGATAGTTTTGGAGCGGACTCTTTTAGATCGCTGCTCTACACTTATTGGTTCACGGTAGATATGGTTATGTGGGACATACTTATTACTGATGGGTATAGTATTATAGAAATCGAACTTGCCCCCTCTCAGCTCGGTTGTGTTGTGACTCATACAGGATGCTTCTAAAGCTATTATCCTACGACCCAACATTATGATTGTAACCCATATACTGGGATGGCACATTAGATGCCCTTTGATTCTTTAATGAATATCAAGGACGGGCTACTGATTTAAAAAAAAAAAAACAAAACAAACCAACCCAAATGTATCAAATTTCAAAGTTACAATCACTTAACTTAAAATGATTACTTAAATAAACTATCATTAATTAAATAATGCTTGTAAAGCTTTTAAAATACTCTTACTAATTACTATTAAAATTATTATTTTTAATAGATGTTATGAGTACACATATTTGAGAGAAATTTCAAAATATTTGCTACAATAAACACCTTCCTAACATTTTAAGTCATCACAACTATGATGATTTAAAAATGCTTTTCTCAAAAGCTTTTACAATACATAGATAAACTTGTAAAGGAAATGCAAATGTCTTTACCTGAAATAAAAAGGATCTTAATAAATGTTAAAAACTATCATCATCATTTAAACTTTTAAATTATAATTAATATTTTACATCTATATATTTTCCAACCTAACTTATGACAATTATGGTGATTTAGAAAAGCTTTTCAAATATATAAATAGCATTTTAGAGAAAAACAAATAACTTCTTACTTTTTTATAGAAATCAAAATGATCTTAATGAACATTAAAAACTATCATCATCATCTAAACTTTTTAATTATAATTATAATTTTAATTTTACTTCATTCTGGATTTTGTCACAACATTGTTGCTTGCAACTCTTGTTTTATCAGAGAAAATGATTTTGGGTAAATAAATATGGATGGTGATTTAGAAATACTTTTCAAATATATAAATAACATTTTAAAGAAAACCAAAAAACTTCTTATTTTTATGCCGAAGGCATTAAACAATGGAGACGGTAGTGTCTAGATTCCTCGTCGCTCCATCAAGTTACGCTCTGACACATGTCTTAGTGATTGGAGAATGGCGGTTGAACGAGTGTCTCGCAGGTACATCTTGCACGTGTTTGATCAGTTGGGTAGGTGTATTGTGTGTTTTGACAGGGGCTCTTTTAACTACATTTTAATGCTTGCTTATTACCTTTGTTTGTTGCTTGAGGGTCCATTTTGCGCGTGTTCGGTCAGTTGGACAGTTGTATTGTGTGTTTTGACAGGGGTTATGTTAACTGGGTTTCGATGCCTGCTTATTACCTATGTTTATTGATTGAGGGTCTGTCCTGCATGTGTTTGGTCAGTTGGACAGGTGTATTAGGTGTTTTGACAAGGGTTCTATTAACTGGGTTTCGATGCATGCTTATTACCTTTGTTTGTTGCTTGAGGGTGGGTATTGCGTGTGTTCGGGAAGTTGGAAAGGTGTCTAGCGTGTTTTGACATGGGTTTTGTTAGATGGATTTTGATGTAGCCATGTTTGGTAAACTGAGTGTGGTTTTGTCGTTTGTTGCTTCACGGTCCGTCCTGCGCACGACCGGACTGATAGCCTTCAGGTTTCAGGATTGACAAACAGCGGAATGGATTTTGGACAGGTGCATTGCATGTTTTGACTGGTGTTTTGAGTGTGGCCCTAAATGGCCAGTCGTACGGGCGACTGGACTGGTAGCCTTATCTCCTGACATATTGTTTTCATGCACGTTTGGTGTTCAATTTCATTTTTTTGGCGCACACCTAGATTGACAGCCTTATTTTTCTTATGAGTGTCCTTCATTGCAGTTTTCTTCCTTCTTTGATTGTTGGATGGAATGTTTGTATTTCTCTGCAAATTGGGCATACTCATTTCTTTGCAAATTGGGCATACCCATTGTGAAGGTTTCACACCGAGGGTTTTGTGAAGGTTTTACGCTCAGGGTTTGTGGGGTCACTCTGGTCGCTTGTTTGGTCACCGCTGCTTGGGTCGATGAAGAACACACCCTCGATGTCCCTTCATCGACATCAATGCTCTCGCTCAATGCTCCATCAATGCAAGAAGATGGTCATTTCGTTTAGACATGGGCCTCCTTCTTAATTGTGGCTTATCTTATGAAGATTTGGAAGATCTTGTCAGAATCCTTGGTTCACCGGGTTTGTTGTTTCACTGCCTTTGCTTTGAAGCATTTATACAAAAAAAAGGTAACCAATATTTGTTATTGTTTGGCTTTGGATTGCTTGTATTGCTTTTGTTGGCCTCCATTTACACCGGAGGTTTTGGCACTTGGTCAAATTCGCAGGTACTACTTCACCCTGGTTAACTGTTTTCGACATTCTTGTGTTAGCAAAACATTTTCTTACTATTTTTATGGCTTTGAATTGAGTTTTTTTTTGCAATGGGAATTTTAATCCTGAATTTTTTAATCTTAGTATTTAATTATGTGTGTGCAGCTATGATTTATACAATTTCTGTAATTATTTTAAAACAAATATACATTATCTTGCATACATTTGACAGTGGAATGATTGATGGTGTGGATTACTATATGTTTACTATCAAATTGAGGGTTTCATGTTGCAAACTGTTTATAAATGTTTTCTTGGAATGTGTATGAGTAGTTCTGAAAATTGGATTTAGCTCTACCAGGGGCAACTCTAATTTTCTGAAATATAGATTAATCCTATAGTTGGATTAATCTATTCAATTGTTGTTGCATTTTTTGTTGGATCTTTTATTGCTTTATTTAGAGCGGATGTCTACTTCCAAAGACACTTTCTCATTTAAACAATTGTAACTTCTAAATATGTATTTGCTCACTTAAGAGTTAGCTTGGGAGATGCACATTTGGCCTCTGCTTTTTCTGCTAATCTATCCTTCATAACTTCATTCCAAATATGTTCTGTGTAATTAGGACATATGGGATTGATTAATCTTGTTAGGACATCCATGAATTTCCATATTAGATCTCTATACACCCCCCTACATCAGAGGACAATTTGTACTCATCCTATTTTTCCCGAATATCATACATCCCTTTCTTCAAGGTCTCCCTAAACATTATTGCACTTAAAATTGCATTCTATCACCTTGCCTACATTGTTCATTTTCATTAGCAAACACCCGATCTGCAAAACTTGCTTCTGCATCCAAAACATCCTCCATCCATGCAACCCATTTTCGTAATTATAGAATTGCATCAGTCGTGCATCAAAACAATATGATATGAGATGAGGTTGTCAATCCATATTTTGCATGCCTTATTGTGGAAACCTTTAAAAGTAAATGTCAACATGCTTTCCATGTTTTGACTAATGAAATTAGTAGCATATTTGTAAACATTATTGCACTTAAAATTGTGTTCCATCACCTTGCCGACAATGTTCATTTTCTTTAGCAAACACTCAATCTGCAAAATTTGCTTCTGCATCCAAAACGTGCTCCATCCATGCAACCCATTTTCTCAATCATGGAATTGCATCAGTTGTGCATCAAAAGAAGTTGATATGAGATAGGGCTATCAATCTAGCTTTATGCATGCTTAAATATTAGCATGATTGCCATGTGTTGACTAATGAAATTAGTAACAGATTTTTTTTGGGAAAATAGAAAAGCACACTGAGATCAAAAAGTAATGTTGCATCAAAACCCATCTAACAAACAAATCTCCCAATTTGCATTTACATTGCAAATTTTTCATATTGCATGTGCTATATAAAAAAAATTAACTCTTCAAGTCCTAGCTACTTGCTTAGGAAGTCAACAATTTGTTGACTTCAAGTCCTAAATATCAGCATGCTTGTCATGTTTTGACTAATGAAATTAGCAGCAAACCCTATCAAACCACATGAGACACTTTTCCAATGGCCCAAACACGTGCATGACGGACTCATAAGTAGCAAACGGAGGTAATAAGCAAACATTGAAACCCAGTTAATAGAACCCCTGTCAAAACACGCAATACACTTGTCCAACTTCCCAAACACACGCAGGACGAACCCTCTGTTAACTTTTCATATGCTTAGCTAAAACATCAGTATTTATTTTCATTTTCATAACAAAAGCATATAAATAGGATCACTGAAAGAAACAGTATCACAAGAACAACACAGATTTACCCTGGGAAAACCCTTAAGGGAAAAACCCAGCAAAAATTTCCTCAATATAGATGCCCCAAAAAGGTAGAAGGTAAAACCAACAAGGAGATCAAAAACTTGATCCTCCTTCTTCTCCAGCTACTTCTCTCCTTCACTAGTGTGCTACACAAGTGAGTGTGTGTGTTCAAATGAGGAGAGCTACACCTAT
>LPNX010599471.1:160410-263077 GCA_001517045.1 Pseudotsuga menziesii | reverse complement strand
AACATCATCTTCAGCACTTTGACCTTTCGATCAGCAACATCATCTTCAGCATTTTGACCTTTCGATCAGCAACATCATCTTCAACACTTTGGCCTTTCGATTAGCAACAACATCATCATCATACTCTGATCTTTTGATCAGAAACATCATCATGAAAACATCATCATCATCAAAAAATCATTATTATCAAAACATCAACATCATCATCATCAAGACATCAGCATCATCAAAACATCAACATCATCATCATCAACATGATCCTTCCTTTCGGAATTACGGGATCAACATGTCTGTGCTACTCAGACGATCCTTCCTATCGGAATTACGGGATTTAGGTATTTACAGAGTTACTAACGATCCTTCCTTTCGGAATTATGGGATCAACACATCTGTGGAGCTCAGACGATCCTTCCTTTTGGAATTACGGGATCAATTCTTTATGGATCTACTAATGATCCTTCCTTTCAGAATTACGAGATTTAGGTCTTTACAGAGTTACTAACGATCCTTCCTTTCGGAATTACGGGATCAACACATTTGTGGAACTCAGACAATCCTTCCTATTGGAATTATGGGATCAACACCTCTGTGGAACTCAGACAATCCTTCCCGTTCGAATTATGGGATCAAGTCTTTACGAAGCTACCAACGATCCTTCCTTTCGAAATTACAGGATTTAGGTCTTTACGAGTTACTAACGATCCTTCCTTTCGGAATTACGGGATCAACACATTTGTGGAACTCAAACAATCCTTCCTATTGGAATTACGGGATCAAGTCAATGATCCTTCCTTTCGGAATTACGGGATTTAGGTCTTTACGGAGTTACTAACGATCCTTCCTTTTGGAATTACGAGATCAACACAGTTGTGGAACTCAGACAATCCTTCCTATTGGAATTATGGGATCAACAAACGTTCTCGAGTACCGAAGTCACCGTATCTATTCTAAACCGAGGTTCAAGGATGATACAATCCTACCACCTTCTTGATGATCGAAGTTCACCGGATCCGTTCTGAACCGAAGTTCAAGGATGATACAATCCTACCACCTTCTCGATGGCCGAAGTTCACCGAATACATTTTGAACCGAAGTTCAAGGATGATACAATCCTGCCACATTCTCGATGAAGTTCACCAGATCACTTCTGGACATATGTCCCAGGATGATACAATCCCTCTTCATTCTCGAGGATCGAGGTCTCCGGGTCACTTTAGGGCAAGTGCCCAGGGATGATACAATCCCACTACAACATCACTACTCCCCCTTTCAGGGAAGGTCTTTTCGAACCACACCAAGCTTGTCTCGAAAGTGTTTGAACTTTACTCGGGATAGAGGCTTCGTCAACACATCATCATCCAAACCATCATAATCTACATCTTCAGTATGTGAATACTAAACTATCACCATCTATATTTCTAGTATGTGAATACTAAAAGCATCGTCACCTATATATTCAGTATAGAGATACGGAATCACCATCATCTACATCTATAGTATGTAAATACTGAAACATCATCTATATCTTCAGTCTGGGAATACTAAAATCATCATCATCTCTATATTCAGTATAGAAATACTGAATCACCATCATCTGCATCTACAGTATGTAAATACTGAAACATCATCATCTGCATCTTATCTCGTATGTAGAAATACTGGATTTCTATGTGTTACAACGGAACACAGGGTTCTCTGTCATCACAAATCTGGTTATCACATAGAATCACTGTAGTATCCATCTTTAGGTCAAAGAGACATGATATCAGCTTTCGAAGCCATATGGCTTCACAACTTAGCAGAGCAATCTGCTATGTATTATGCTTCAGCCGTGCTACGAGAAACACTGGACTGTTTCCTGCTAAACCATGAACTCATAGCAGACCCCAAACAAAAGCATCTACCTGATGTGCTTTTCCTATCTGAGATACTTCTAGCCCAATCTGCATCTGTGTAGCCATACAATCTATACTCATGGCTACCATCATAGTATAGACCAAAGTCTATAGTCTCTTTCAGATATCTCATCACATGTTTTGCGGCTATCAGGTGAACCTGTCTAGGTTGAACTAGATATTGACTCAAGGTGTTCACAACAAAACAAATATCTGGTCCAATAATCTGTCTGTATTGAGTCACATCCACTAACTCTGATGAGTCATCAGCTAACAACTTCAGGTTGGAATCCATGGGTGTGGCCATGACTTTGCATTCCAACATATTGAATCTCTTCAATATCTCTACCACCTACTTTCCCTGGTTGAGAAAGATTCCTTCTGAACTTTGCCATACTTCCAGACCTAGGAAATAATGCATTAACCCAAGGTGTTTCATCTCAAATTCTTCTGCTAGTTTCTTCTTGCTTTCCACAATCTGTTTCTCATTCCCTGTCAAGAATAAGTCATCCACATATAATAATAGTACAACAGGTTCATCTTCTACAACCTTGTAGTAAAGGTTAGGATTGACTTTACTCTTGACAAAGCCCATGCTCGTCAGGAAACTATCTTTTCTTCCATACCAAGCTTTGGGAGCTTGCTTCAGGCCATAGAGGGCATTCTTCAACTTGCATACTTGATTCCATCTATCTTCAACTTCAAATCCTCGTGACTATTCGATGTAAAACTCTTCCTCAATCATACCATTAAGGAAGGCTTGTCTTTACTTTAGCATGGAAGAAACTACCATGATAGTTCTGAAGGAAGTGTACCTTGCTTCCTGGAGTAAGTGTCTCTTCAGAATTAATTCCCTCTTTTTGATAGAAACCACAAGTCTTTCCTTACTTCTATCAACAACATATTTTATCTTACAAATCCATTTGGAAGATACCACATTATTGCTTTCTGGTTTGAGTATTATATCCCAAACATCATTGTAGTATTATTTCATCATAACATCTTCCATGAGTTCATCTTCTCAGGTCATCAACATATCCTAGTCTTATGCATTCAACCTTGAAGGTTGGAAAGTCTTGATCCATCAGGAAGCTATCCATCATGTCGAACTTAGATAACTTCTGTAGTCACTCCCCCTGAAGTGGAGTATCATCTTCCTTCTTCATTCTGTACAGGTGGTTCTATGCTTGATATATACTGGTCAATAGAGTATGTCATGTCATAGTCTATTCTTTTTTAGGCAAATCACGAATCTTGCTTTGTACACTTGTTCTTGTAGATCCATATGGAAGATACTACGTACTTCCCTTTATGTCTCGAAATCATATTGTATACATCATTCCCCGTGATCAACTGTTATTATTTAATCATAGCTTCTTTCATAGCATTCTTTTCTTCATCTTGAGTTCTCTCTCGTACCCATGGTGGTCTTCATCCTTCGAGGTGGATCTACCACTTTCTGAAGCTCTTTCTTCCGTCATGGTGTCTCTGACCCTGGGAGCTTCAGATTCATGTTTATTGGAGTGAATCTTGAATTGTCATCAATTGTTCTTCGGAACAAGTCTCATCCTTCTTTTCTTGTAGGAGGATGTACAGGACCTTTCCTACAATTCAAATGCACCAGTTGCATGGTTAGAACTATTTCATAAAACATATGCATAACGACAAATTCTTATGCATCATGCAACTATTTAGCCAATACAACATTCATCCATATCTCATGGAAACTTTCTAGATGCCTTCCATCTCTATCAAGACAACATTGAGATTGTGCACTAATCCAATATGTCAGCAAAGAGGTTTCATTCTAGATAAGTAGCAATGGAGAGTTGTATAGCACCATGAGCTACTTACCCATTACATGCATATTAGTAGTATACAGTCATTAATGCAAACAATCTATCATGCATAACACATCAACTGAATATAATCAAATGTAAAACAATATCATGAAATGAAAATTGAATACTTATCTTTTATTTGTTTCGTGGGTAGACTCCTTCTTGATCATTCTGTTTCATCATCTACTTCATTCATGAAATCATCATTTCTTATCCAAATGATAAGATGAATAAGAGGTTCTTCAAGAATTGAGTTCTTCATATTCCTCATCGCTTGAGGGATCTTCTTTGAATGGTGAGAGCTTGATCTTCAATTGCTCCCATCTTTCTTCTTCTCTTCTTATGAGTCGAGCTTCTTCTTCTTCCCATAGTCAACTGAAAGTAATCACTTCCTTCTGGCACACATTCCTCACATGAATGAATCCCATGATCCTGGGAGGCCATTCAAGGTGGCTATCACCACTTCTGCATTCTCCGCTTCTTCTTCTATCGCTTCAAGATGTTCTCCATTCTGGATCTCCACATTCTTCAACTATTTTCTCAAAGCCATCTTTTGATTTATGTTCTTATCTTCAAATAGCTTGATCAAGGAATCAAACATCTTCGGTGTCTTTAGGGAAGACACTTGTACAATTTGATCCATGATTGAATCAACAATGATCTTCTTGGCCTTGATCAAGTTCTTCTTGTGTAAGGCTTTGAGCCTCATCTCCTTCTGGAACTGGAACCTCTCAACTCATGAAGGTGTCCAATTCATTTTCTTCAGAGAGATAAAATACTTCCATGCTTGGAAGTTTTCAACTTCACCAATCTTATCATCAAGCTGGTGTGATAGATCACTTTGAAATGAGAACTTCAAATGCAAATAGCAAAAGATTAGATCTTACCGATTTGAGGTGTCCGTCCTACTTTCGGAGCTGGCTGATCTAGGGTTTGTCAGAGAAAACCTAATTTTAAAAACTTGGAATCTTTCAGATCTGATTGGATATAAACATATATATCTTCAAATGGAGCTGCCCAATGTACTTCGTTTTTTAAAATAGTAGAGGGAAGCTCCCGGAACAGGAAGCCCTAGTTTTCCAATTTCTTCTGCAGAAATGTCTGTCACCGTTTCTGTGATATCTCCAAAATTACGGCTCCTCTATATCTGAAATTTCACACTGAGGTAACCTCACATGTCCCTGATCCAACACCATAGGTTTCATTAGAATTGCTTTCACCAATTGGTATTTATAATCCTTTTCCCAAGGTGACTTGTTACAGGACTGTTCAGAACAACAAAGTTGTACGGCCTACCACGTGTCACTGTTTCATCTTCTGGTTCTGAAATTTGGACCACAAAAATTAAATTCTTTACTCTTTCTAGAAAATCTTTAGGAATTCCATTTGGACCTCTATAGCCCAAGATACAGCAATTATCCCTAGGTGTCCTGCTTAGGGATGAATTCTGGAAGAGGCTGGAACCCTAACTTGGAGGGATCATATCTCCCAGAATATAGTGAATATTAGGATAAAATTTGGACAGAGTGTACATCAGGATTTTATCTTAGGTGTTTGCAATTTTCAGCTCCTGAACCTTCTCCAATCTCAGGATATAGCGAATGAACCAAAACTTAGCAGTTTTAGTATTTAGGGTTTTTCTAGCTCGGGGTCAAACTAGGGTTTGACTTTCTCGGAGTTTTACCCAACCAAAAATCTTGATCCAGGTCTCTAAACTTATATTTTGATGAGGAGAGAAATCCTATGCCAGGCTCACTCAAAAATTCTTCTTCTGCAAGAAGCCCTAATTTATTCCAGGAAGAGAGAGACATGGTTACTTTTCCTTGTGAAGGCTATCCTATTCAGGGTGGCTTTGATACCATGTTAACTTTTCATATGCTTAGATAAAACATCAGTATTTATTTTCATTTTTATAACAAAAGAATATAAACAGGATCATTGAAAGAAACAGTATCACAAGAACAACACAAATTTACCCTGGGAAAACCCTAAAGGGAAAAACCCAGCAAAAGCTTCCTCAATATAGATGCCCCAAAAAGGTAGAAGGTAAAACCAACAAGGAGATCAAAAACCTGATCCTCCTTCTTCTCCAGCTACTTATCTCCTTAACTAGTGTGCTACACAAGTGAGCGTGTGTGTTCAAATGAGGAGAGCTACACCTCTATTTATATTCATCCGTTCACTTCAATTAACTCATTCGACATGTAGGCTCGAGTTAATCATGTAGGCTCGAGTTACACATGTAGGCTCAAGTAACCACACTGGGGTGCTAATGACCCACCTTTACAATTAGAGGGGACAACCTCATGAATCTTATTAGTTCTTCCGATTAGAAGCATCGGGGTACAAGATAATACAAGTGGTTCTCCCGGTAGGACCATCGGGGACCACAAAAGATACATATAGAATATTCTTTGAAGTTACAATATTTCAACACCCTCAAGCAGTAAATGAAGGTAATAAGCCCGGTTATTTACCGCAGTTAACAAAACACTTGTCCAAACACGCGAGACACTTATCCAACCTTCATTTACCAATCACCAAGACACATGTCCAAATGCAATTTGATGGAGCGACTTTGAACCATGTTCCTCTGATTTGAAGTCCATTCTTCTTTATAATTTTCTTCCAAATATGTTCTACGTAGTGAGGACATCTCATATAACCATGACAAAAAATAGAATACATCTACCATAAAATCCATTTGTTGGCTTGCCAATCCAGCTGTAACACCCCGGTTTTGACCCCATGGTATTAAATTGCATATGATGTAAATATTGTATTAAATCATCGTGTGGAGCTCAAGGCAAAGGCCCCACTATGGATTTAGTGTATTATGTATCGACGATTAAAATCGATGCCGATGGTTTATGTGCTAGGCAGGCACAATATGTTTGAGACATCATGTAAAATGCTAATTAATAAAATACCACGACTAGCTACGTGCTGCAATGTTAAGGAGATGGGGGCATGATTTCACAAGGAATAGGGAGGGGGAATTATTTAAACCCTTGAGCCTATTGGGAAAAGCCAAATGTCCAAGGGGAAAACCCATAAAATGGTTAACTACCCTTTTTGTCTTTTAGTTCCCAATCATCTAAGTGGGTGAACGGAGTTATTTCCTTGGGGCTTGGGAGGTGTGGGCAGCCATCACTTCTGGCAGGGTCGTCAGTATTGGACGAAACGCATGCCTAAGAAAGGGTTCACCCATTTTTCCCTCACATGATGGAGGCCAGCTGCATTCCTCATGCAAGCAGGAGGTAGCAATTCCTCAGGAGGCAACGATTTCCTCACTCATGCAAGGGTTTTTTCCTCACGCACTGGGCTACTCGTAGAGCTCTCTTTCCCCACGATTGTGGTTGTTGTATATGTGTGATGTCTGGGGGCATCCATGCTTTTCTCTTCCTTGTGTCCTTGAAGCTGGGGTGTGTTCCCCATTCACGTTTTGCAGTTCTTGTGTTTTTCACAAGGCTAGGGAATGGATTTGAAAGCATTCAGTGGTTGGGCTATCTGTTGGGCCATATTTTTTTTATTCCCATAATGGGTAATTTCGTTAGTGTGGTTGCACAACGAATGGAGGAGAAGACCCATGAATTTGGGTGATTGTTGAGGTCGTTTTGGCCACGTAAATCTGTTGATCGTTTGGTGAAATCAAATTTGGCCCAAGGGTTCTTTTCCCTCACTTGGCACTTCTGCTTTTGGAGCCCATGATGTTTTCCTGCAACCCCATAACCTTGCAATTGGTGTGTATGCCTCTGCTATTTTGGGCTGAACTGTATGCAAGACTAGGAGTGGAAGAGGCGTAGAATGTGCTTAATAAACCTGGTATGGAACCTCATAATAAGATAAGAGTGGTTGGTGAACCTACTCTGCATGTCCTGAAGAGCACTGGAAGGGAAGGGGTATCCCGAGGGACCATGGATCAGAGAAGGGCACACTTGCTTGTGTTGGGTGTGTAAACCATGGGGTTTCCCGGCTAGATAGATCTTATGAAGGTGTCCTTTACTCTATGGATGAGCTCACTAGCTTAGTAGTTCTTCCTGTCCACTGACTTAGGAGCCTGACAAACCCAACCTGAAGGATGGCTTGGTTGATAGCTCGATAAACCCATATGTTGGTTTGGCTGTGTCTTGTTGTGTTTGGCCTTGTGTGAAATCCTTGGTTGGTCCTTTATGTGAATGTTGGCTTGGCTGTTTAGCCTGATAAACCCAGCAGTGCATTTACTTATTAGTTGGCTTGGTTGTTTAGCCTGATAAACCTAGAGATGTATTTGCTTATTAGTTGACAGCCTTATAAACCCACTGTGTTGGCTTGGTTGGTCCTTAAACTGAGTGTTGGCTTGACTAACTACAGTTTGATAAACCAACTGTTAGCTGGCTTGGATGTTGGCTTGATAAACCCAATAGTATATTACCCTATCGGTGTAAGCCTGATAAACCCAACTTGAAGGATGGTTGGTAGCCTGATAAACCCATCTGTTGGCTTGGCTGTGACTGGTATAAAATTTGGCTATGTGCCTATGTAAGTCTGTGAAACCCAATTGTGTGTTTGCTTGACTATGGATGTATGAGTTGGGATATGTGTGAGCCTGTTTTTATTGTTCCCTAGATCCTTGTGGAATCATGCCCAGCTCGGGGGTGGTGATGTTGCTGAGAGATTGATGAGCACACTGGCCTATGGTTGGGTGGAATGTTGTAGTGACGTAGCTAGTTGCGGGCCTACTTCTTTTCAAGATAAGTATTCTTGGGCTTAATATTTGCAATTGTATTTGCTTATGAATTATCATGAACAAGTTCAATGCATGAATGGATGTTATTTGCTTCCACTGTATATTGCATGATTTATATTTTTGTATATCTTTAAGTTCATTGCATTTGAATTATCATGTTCATGGGGCTAGATTTCCCGTTGATAGCAGTAGTGTGTTGGTCGCATCCTCTCCATCATCGGTATGAGGGGTGGGGATGTGACACCAGCTATGTGCAAGACGGTCCTTTAAGCCTATAAAATCGAAAATCCCCCGGGTTGCCATGTTTTTTACTCATTAAAACAACATGAAAGATGTTTTTGGGAAAATAGGAAAGCCACACTGAGATCACAAAGTAATGCTGCATCAAGACCAAGCTAACAAATAAATCTCACAATTTGCATGCACATTGCAAAGTGTTCATATTGCATATGCTATAAAAATTTTAAAAAAAATCTTCAAGTCCTACCTACTTGCTTAAGAAGTCAACAATTTGTTGACTTCAAGTCCTAAATATCAGCATGCTTTCCATGTTTTAACTAATGAAATTAGCAGCAATTATTTTTTGGGTCTAATGGGGAAGCCACACTCGCTTTACCAAATAAGGTTTCATCAAAACTCGATTAACAAAACAATTTCCAAATAAATAAGAGACATATGCCCAAGTGCCACTCTCCATATTGTCAAAGAATCTTGGAGACTTGATCTCAATTATTTCATCCAAGTGTTTCATCCTTGTTTAACCTCAATAAGAAGTATAGAACTTCCCTTCAATCATTCTTAGTTTCACTATCAGGTTACCAAACAAGATTGCATCAAAATCCAGTTAACAAAACACCTGCCAATCAACATTAGCCATTTGTCCCTATGACACTTTCCAAACTTCTAAGGAATCTTAGAGACTTCGTCTCCATTGGTGCATCCAAGTATATCATCATTTTTTAACCTCAAATGAGGAATGCAATGCTTAAGAAGTATATTAGACTCAATACGTAATGTCCCCGACCCTCCGACCGACGAAGAGGACACTACCAAACCATTATCTATCTGGGCAACTAGCCCCATGAACATACACACATAAAAACTGAAATGCTTTGAAGTAAAACATGCATACATTGTTACCATATAGCAGAAGCAAAACCATACATTCAAGCATTTAGCATGTTCATCATTTTCATTAAACCACAAAATACAATTTGCAGAGATGAGATAGTCAAGAATAATTATCTTATGAAGAATTCATCCCGCAACCAGCTACGTCACTGCAACGTTCCACCCAACCATAGGCCAGTATGCTCCTTAGTCTCTCAGCAACACTGCCACCCCCGAGCTAGGCATGATTCCCCAAGGAATAAGGAACTAAGCAGGCTCACACATAGCCAAAGATACACAAATCAACCAAGCCAACACAATTGGGTTTATCAGGCCATCAGGGAGCTGGGTAAAGCTGAATGCTAAGCTAGTGGGCTCATTGTAGAGCTAAGGACACCTACACCAAAACTAGCTTGACTTCTAGGACACCCACACACACCCAACACAAGGAATCATTCCCTTCTCTGCTACACAGTCCCTCAGGCCCGGACTTCCCTTCCAGTGTTATTCAGGGGTTGTGGAGAAGAAAGCCAGCCTTCTACCTCTGTCTATGAGGCTCCCAAACACACCAGGTTTATCAAGCATACCAAGCCTTCATTCCCACTCCAACACAGTCCAAAGACCAACCACTGCATACACACAACAAAACAAGCAATTCACAGCTCTGACTGGGAAATCCGATTCCTGAGTCGTTCTTAGCCCTATCGTGGCCAAAATGACCCAATAAGAACCCACAACAACCCAAAATGAAAATGAACCCACAGCAAACCAAAATCGTGGGGGAAACCAACAGTGATTTCTCAGCTACGTGAGGAAGGAAAACAATTCGCATGGAGGTGAATTCCAAGCCTGCATGTGAGTATAAAATTTCCAGGAACCCCCAATCATAATGAGAACCCATAATAACCCAAAATGTGAATGGTACATACACAAGAAAATCATGAATTCCAGAAAACAGCTCCCTCGGCTCTCTGCGTGAGGAAACAATGAAGAATGGAGTCATGGTGCTTTCCCTGCCCACATGAGGGTGAATGAGTCTGTTGGTGGAGTGTGCGTGTGGGCAAGTACTGACAGTTCTGTCGCACACCACTGCCCATCAATAACTGCCCAACTAACAACAAAGGTTTTAATCTGTTAGTTGACTGATTGAGACAAGGGAAAGGTGAGTAAGTCAAAAGGGTGGGTGACAACTAAATGGGTTTAACAGCTGACACTTGGATTTTCCCCATTGGCCCAAAGTTTAATAATTCCCCCTCCTTATCCTTACGAAAAATCATTCCCTTTTCATTATGGTTGCATTGACATAGCTAGCTGGGGCTCATTTTAATTAAAATGCATAATTACATGATACCGGAATTAATATGTGCCGGATAGCACAATATTCCATCGGCAATGATTTCAATCGCCGAAACATAAAACAACCAAATCGATGGTGGGCCTTTTGCCTTTAGCTCCACACCACGATTAATTACAATATATACATCATATACATTTAATGCAAATGGGGTCAAAACCGAGGTGTTACACAATAGGTTGTCCAACTGGACTTTGCTTCAAACCATTTGGTATATCTTGATGATGAGAAAAATAGTAGTCGTCCTTATCATAGTTTTCTTATAGATCCAAATAAGGCTGCATCAAAACCCAATTAACAAAACTCCAACCAAAACCTTTAAAACATTTGGCCAAAATTCATTCCTCGAGCTATCAATCAAGACGTGTGCAGAATGGACCGTAAATCAACAAACAATAAAACCATGTTCATCTTACCATTCCACCCTGCATAGCTTTATGGAATAAATGCTTTTCCTATAGTTGTTGTTGATTCTTCAATTGTTGTTGCAATCTTTGTTGGACCTTTATTGGGATTATTTGGAGCAGTTTCTTTCTTATGAAGGAACTTCCTCATTTACAAAATTGTACCTTCTAAATACTTATTGCCTTTCTAAAGAGTAGCATTCGACATTTCCACACTTTCCCACCCTGCTCTGATTTCAATTCCATCCTTCTTTAGAACTTTCATCCAAATATGTTCTACGTAGTAAGTACATATCATATAACCATGTAAAAACTGTAATGTCCTCTTCTACTTAGGCATTGAGGACCAACCCGCTAACCTATGTGATTCCTATAGGTTCGAGCGGGTATTGACAGTCAAGGAATCAGCCGAAGACTGATGCCATATATAGAAGATCTAGGGCATCAATATTATATCACCATTGGGTCGAAGAGGTCCACTAGAGCCAAAGGCCACCTGCATGCATGACATCCGGGCATTATTTAATGATGCATGCACCCGATTAAGTCTCCATGCGCATGCATGCAAGTCAACTGCAAATTAGAAGATAAAGTGACCTAATTAGGTAAAAAGTTAGGGTGTTCACAGCTGAGAGTTATAAAAGAAAGATAAAGTGAATGGAGAAGTCACTTATGTGATAATTTATTTGTGGAGTCGAATTGGAGAGCTCGGCGAGCTAAGTTGGGGTTGAGCGCATGCTCAGCTAACTGGTGTATTTCGGCAACGAAATCTATTTGCCCTAGTTCATCATCAGGTTGGATCATCCAGGTTCAGCACTAGTTCATCATCAGGTTACATTCAGCAGTTATTCCGAAAGGTTGATTATTCATCTAGCAAGAGGGTTTCACCATCACACCGTGTCACCGTGATTAGAGACAAAGCAATTCGTTTTCCTACCTACAGGGTTCAGAACTTCCACATGCTGCTTCCATCATCATCAGAGGGGTATTATAACCCTAGTGCACATCATCTGGGCTTTCAGCAGCAGCTTATTTATTATTCTGGAGCTTATATAGTTTGAGAGGAGGGCGCATTCACATGTGGAGGATGATTTGGTGTATCTCTTTATTCCTCCGGCAGAATCCTTGCATGCTGGGACCAGTCTCTTCACCATTAGCTGATCTATATACTAGTATGTACATGCATTGATTTCTCCTATTTTATAGCATCTCGGTATTTTTCTAGGGCACATATTTGCATGCAACTGCATGCATGAAAAGTTCGTGGTTTGCTTTCCTATTTGATTAATGAGTAATTCTATTAGCCATCTACAGTATACACATAAACATGAAAATATCAGTTTGGGATATTACAATGGTATCAAAGCTATTTTCCTTGCTAGCTATGGGCATGCAAAAATTATAAATGAATCTAGGAGACCCATACAACATTACTCACATGAGACAGAGGTATAGAGACAAAGAAGAAGAGTTAGAGGACATATATTTGGGGAACAGAGAGTATCAGTTTGAAAAAGGCAAAGAACAATGGCCAATGATGATAAAATAGCTTTCAATAGTCTCATATCAGCCATAAAAGAACTCACCACTGTTTTCATACATACGATTATGCCGCCATTTTCTAAGTGCATGCACACGAATTCTTGGGTTGGAGTGGAGCACCAAGGAAAGTTGATTCGAGTTGCAGCGTTCCCAATAGGCGTTGATTCAGAGAGGTTTACAAAAGCACTTGAGTTACTTGAAGTCGAGGCACACGTCATATTGTTAGAAGAAACAATTGTTGGTCGAAAGATCAAAAGCTTACAAGCCAAGTTCATGAGATCGTGGGACGCATAAATGGACGATTTGGGAATCTGATCTCTGTTCCAATACATCACTTGTATCGATCACTTGATTTTCATGAACTTTGTGCACTTTACGCTATTACAGTGGGATTTGTTTGACAGATGTGGCACTTGTAACGTCTTTACGGGATGGGATGAATCTCGTAAGTTATGAAGTTATAGCTTGTCAGAATTCTAAGAAAGGAGTGTTGATTCTTAGCGAGTTTGTTGGGGCTGCACAGTCTCTCACTTGCTAGAAGCCATCATTTTTGGAAGAAATGAGGCCCTTGTTGAGCCGTCAACCACCTTTGCAGATATGGACAATAAGAACCCAACCTTTTGCAGCACGAGCTTAAACTCTAAAAATTCATTATAGGTACGCTGCAATTTTTCATTGTTTTCAGTTATTTCTTGGAGTTCAGCTTCATATTCACCAAATTGGACCTGCAAGCAGAAAAAACTCAAGCTCGTCGAAATCAGTTACTAGTTCATGAGGAGGTCCAGTCGGACTTAAGCCAGATTTATTTATTTGGTCTCTAAAGAAACGCAACTTCCGAGTCATCTCTGCACATCGTTTAACCTGATTAGCATAGGCGTGGAGGAAGAAAAGTGTGCTGAGAGCACCTAGAAGAGAAAATCATGATCCCTTTTGAAGAGTTGATTTCGTGATCCATATATTCCAGGCTTGATTTCTCCTTATATTGCTGCTGTTATTCATATAAAGTGGAGGTACTGTGGTTACATTTGATTTACATTTTTTGTCTGAAATATTATATGTCATAGGTCTTGCCAACTGTGGGCATGCAAAAATTATAAATGAATCCAGGAGACCCATACAACATTACTCACAGGAGACAGAGGTATAGAGACAGAGAAGAGGAGTTTGAGGACATAGATTTGGGGAACGGAGAGTATCAGTTTAAAAAGGGCAAAGAAACAATGGCCGATGATGATAAAATAGCTTTCAATAGTCTCATATCAGCCATAAAAGAACTCACCACTGGGAAAAAGAAATGATGAGCACCTTCAGGCAAATGACTGAGAAGAATGGGCCCACCCCACACAATCCCTTATTTCCCAACAGTGATAGGGTATCCACCAGCAGTAGTAGGGAGCACTTACATACCAACATGCAGAGCCATCCCCATATATATAAGCCTTTCTGACCTACCATGCCTCAGTTCTTAGATAGTCCAGCTGTAGTGCCTCTAGCACAAGCAGAACCAGAAGAACCCATGAGTGCCTATCTGAGAGAATATAGGGCTTTAGGAGAGGACTTCCATTCAGCCATGACCTTCACTAACTTCTGTCACTTTAAAAGTAAGAACAAACCCAAAGCTTACAATAGGCCATTCACCCAGAACTATGAGTTACAACGCACCGTAGGGAAACTGAATATCCTGACCTTTGAGGGCACCCGGGCTGGCCCAGCTAGGAATTGGGTGCAGAAGTTGGATACATACTTCCAGCTCAACCCCATGATTGAGACAGATGCCATTAAATTGGATACTTTGCATTTGGATGGAGAAGCACATGAGTGGTGGTACCACGGGTTAGTGACACTAGGTCACAACACCATCACCTCATACACAAATTTTACACAGAGGCTCATTGAGAAATTTGATCGGAAGGATCTAGAGGTACACTTTAGGGAGCTGGCACAGCTCAAGCAGTTAGGGAGTGTAGATGCTTTTATTTCTGAGTTTCAGAGGATAGCAGTCATGGTCACAAATATATCAGAGAGCAGGTTGATTATGTTGTTCACTGAGGCTCTCACTGAACCCTTACGGGGATGGGTCAAGTCTTATAGGCCCACCACCCTAGCAGATGCCATTAGGCGGACTAGAGACTTGCAAGATGCAGTGCCCAAAAATAGGTTTCCTCCGAGTACCAATGTTCCTATTAAAGATAAAGAAAGGAAACCATGGCCCAAGAAATAATGGATGGACAATGATACGCGACGGGACCTTAGAAGAAAAAATTTATGTTTCACTTGCCAGGAACCATGGATACCAGGTCACAGATGTTCAGGAAAAGGAAAGGCCCACTACATAGAGGCTTATTCTGACAGTGAGGAGGATGAGGATTACCAGGATCAGGAGCAGGGAGAGACAATAGAGATAGTTGCTGAGGGATAGGCCTCGGGAGGTACCATTGCTACCATGACAGGGGTTCCTAGATTCCACACTCTTCGGATCAGAGGTACCATACAGGGCCATAGAGTGGGAGTACTGATAGATGGTGGGGCATCCCATAACTTTATTGATGCTGCATGGGTTAAAAAGAGAGACATTTAGACTGAGAGCTTTGATGGGTTTTCGGTAGCAGCAGTAGGTCACACCATGGAGTGTAGTCAGAGGATTCCTAAATTAAAGGTAACGCTTGGGAATTATACAGTGATAGAGACATTCTATGTGGTAGATGTACCTGACATGAATGTGGTACTAGGAGTTCAGTGGCTGTATTCCATAGGGAAGTCTTCCACAAATTACCAGACCATGGAGATGGAGTTTACAGGAGTAGAAGGACAGAAGGTGGTATTGAGAGGGATGAATACCTATCCTCCCACAGCAGTGACATCACACAGGATGGAGGCAGTACTCCGACAGGGAGATATTGAGTGGGTTGCAGAGTGTATGGTTACCTTCAGGAAACCACCAGATGAGGCCACACAACATCCAGTAGATATAGAGGCCTTACTACAGAAGCACAAGGTAGTATTCTAAGACCTTCCAGTAGGTCGACCTCCAGATAGGGGATTTGAGCACATTATTGAGTTAGAGGAGGAGACCCAAACAGTTATCACCACTCCTTACATACATCCCAAGAGGTATAAAGATGAGATCGAGAGTACAATCAAGGAACTACTCAAGCTGGGATACATCAAACCTAGCTCTAGTCCCTTTGCATCTTCAGTAGTGCTAGTGAAGAAAAAGGATGGAACCTTACGCATGTGCATTGATTACAGGGCACTCAATAAGAAGACCATAAAGAACAGGTATCCCATCCCTAGGATTGATGAGTTAATGGATGAACTACAGGGGGAAAAGTACTTTTCCAAAATTAATCTCCGCTTAGGGTACCATCAGATTCGGGTCAAGGAACAGGATGTTCCAAATACCACTTTTCGTTTCCACTATGGACATTATGAGTTTCTAGTGATGCCATTTGGGCTCACTAATGCACCAGCTACTTTCTAATCATACATGAACCATATCTTCAGGACACAGTTGCGTAAATATATTCTGGTATTCTTCAATGACATATTGATATACAGTTGGACTTGGGAAGAACATTTGAGACATCTTGATGAAGTACTTGGTATTCTACAGTCGGACTTGGGAAGAACATTTGAGACATCTTGATGAAGTACTTGGTATTCTACAGTCGGACTTGGGAAGAACATTTGAGACATCTTGATGAAGTACTTTTCCAAAATTGATCTCCGCTTAGGGTACCATCAGATTCGGGTCAGGGAACAGGATGTTCCAAATACCACTTTTCGTTTCCACTACGGACATTATGAGTTTCTAGTGATGCCATTTGGGCTCACTAATGCACCAGCTACTTTCCAATCATGTATGAACCATATCTTCAGGACACAGTTGCGTAAATATATTATGGTATTCTTCGACGACATATTGATATACAGTCAGACTTGGGAAGAACATTTGAGACATCTTGATGAAGTACTTGGTATTCTACAGGAGCAGTCACTATATTCCAAAATGTCCAAGTGTGAGTTCGCCATGCAGGAGATGTTGTACTTAGGACATGTGATAGGGGCCAATGGGGTCCAGGTGCACTTAGAGAAGATTCAAGCAATTTTGGATTGGCCTACACCTAAAAATGTGACAGAACTGAGGGGTTTTTGGCCTTTGCACCTACTACAGGAGGTATGTCAGCAGATTCTCACAGATGACCGCACCCCTCACAGATCTTACCAAGAAGGGAGCATTTAGTTAGTCGGAGGCAGCACAACAAACATTCGAGAAAATGAAGGAGGTAATGAGTTCATGCCCAGTATTAGCTTTACCAGACTTTTCTCAATCCTTTGTGTTAGAATGTGATGCTTCCAGAGAGGTAATTGGGGTAGTTTTGATGCAGAACAACCACCCCATTGCATTTGAGAGCAGGAAGCTCAAAGACTATGAGCTCTACTATTCGATATATGACAAAGAGATGTTATCTATCCTCCATGCACTAACCAAGTTTAGAAAGTACTTAGTAGGTGCCAAGTTCAAGGTTAAGACATATCACAACAGCCTGAAATACTTCCCAGAGCAGAAAGAGCTAAATGAGAGACAACAGAAATGGGTAAGTAAAATTTAGGCTTGTGACTTTGAGATTGAGTACGTAAAGGGGAAGAGCAATGTAGTGGCCAATGCACTTTCTAGAAGACCAGCTAATTTATCCCTTGTGAGCATCTCATCAGATTGGAGGTCTCATCTTTTGGTTGAGTACTCCAAAGATAAGTTTGCTTGCGAGCTATTGGATGGACAGATTCAAGATGATAGGTACAGTGTCATTGATGATATCATATACTACAAAAATAGAATCTTCTTGGTTCCAGAGTCTCCCCTCAAGAAGAAAATCTTACAGGAATCACATGATTCACCATTAGCAGGGCATCAGGGGTTTCTCAAGACCTACAGACAGATTAGAGAAAGGTTCTCATGGAAGGGCCTCAAGAAATATGTGATACAACATGTGAGGGAGTGCATCTTGTGCCAACAAAACAAAATAGAGCACATCCACCGGGTTGGTTTACTACATCCCTTACCTATTCCCGAGCAGAAATGGGAGAGCATTTCTATGGACTTCATTACTGGGATACCCAAGGTCCAAGGCAGAGACTGCTTGTACGTAGTAGTGGACAGATTGACTAAGTTTGATCACTTCTTTGCCATATCATCAGATTATTCAGCAGGATAGGTAGCAGAACTATTTTTTAGAGAGGTATTTAGACTCCATGGGTTACCCAAGACCATTGTCAATGACAGGGACAACAAATTCACAGGAACCTTTTGGTAAGAGATTTTTTTGTTAGTGGGGACTGAGTTAGCCATGAGCACAAGTTATCATCTGCAGAGTGATGAGCAGACAAAGATTGTTAATAAATGGATTGAGGGATACTTGAGAAATTACATATCATGTCAGCAGAGGACATGGATCAAATGGTTACACTTGGGTGAACATTGTTACAACACCACCTACCATATGACCATTAGGATGACCCCTTTTCGAGCCCTGTATGGGTATGATGCTTCCACTTTTGCAGACTGGATATTTGGCAATACCAGGGCCCCCAAGGCCAAGGAGTGGATTTAGGAGGGTCAAGATATCCCCAAGATACTCAGGGAGAACATATAGGCTGCTCAGAATCAACAGAAGATATATGCAGACAGGCACATAGTTGAGCGCGGTTTTGAGGTGGGAGACTTCGTTTATTTACGCCTCCAGCCTTACTGACAGTCATCTCTTAAAAATAAAGGAGCAGAAAAACTCCAACCTCATTTCTATGGTCCATACAAGATAATTCTAAGGGTCAGAGAGGTAGCATATGAGCTAGAACTACCCCCAGAGAGCAAGATTCACAACGAATTTCATGTCTCCAATCTCAAGAAGGTGGTTGGTCAACAGATTGTTACATCTTTCGAGCTGCCTCCCCTTGATGACGAGGGGCATTTGGTTCTAATTCCGGAGCGCATCCTAGAGGTGCGAGAGCGGAAACTGAGGAACATAATCATCAGAGATTACCTAGTTCAGTAGAAAGATCTGCCTATAGAGGAGGCTACTTGGGATGCAGAACAGGTATTACAGCACCCAGCTTTACAGTTGCTTGAGGACAAGCAAATTCAAGCAGGGAGGACTGTAATGTCCTCTTCTGCTTAGGCATTGAAGACCAACCCGCTAACCTATGTGATTCCTATAGGTTCAAGCGGGCACTGACAGTCAAGGAATCAGCCAAAGACTGATGCCATATATAGAAGATCTAGGGCATCAATATTATATCACCATTGGGTCGAAGAGGGCCACTAGAGCCAAAGGCCACCTGCATGCATGACATTCAGGCATTATTTAATGATGCATGCACCCGATTAAGTCTCCATGCGCATGCATGCAAGTCAACTGCAAATTAGAAGATAAAGTGACCTAATTAGGTAAAAAGTTAGGGTTTTCACAGTTGAGAGTTATAAAAGAAAGATAAAGTGAACAGAGAAGTCACTTATGTGATAATTTATTTGTGGAGTCAAATTGGAGAGCTCGACGAGCTAAGTTGGGGTTGAGCGCATGCTCAGCTAACTGGTGTATTTCGGCAGTGAAATCTATCTGCCCTATTTCATCATCAGGTTGGATCATCCAGGTTCAGCACTAGTTCATCATCAGGTTACATTCAGCAGTTATTCCAGGAGGTTGATTATTCATCCAGCTAGAGGGTTTCACCGTCACACCGTGTCACTGTGATTAGAGACAAAGCAATTCGTTTTCCTACCTACAGGGTTCAGAACTTCCACATGCTACTTCCATCATCATCAGAGGGGTATTATAACCCTAGTGCATATCATCCGAGCTTCCAGCGGCAGCTTATTTATTATTGCGGAGCTTATATAGTTTGAGAGGAGGGCGCATTCACCTGTGGAGGATGATTTGGTGTATCTCCTTATTCCTCCAGCAGAATCCTTGCATGCTGGGACTAGTCTCTTCACCATCAGCTGATCTATATACTGGTATGTACATGCATTGATTTCTCCTATTTTATAGCATCTCAGTATTTTTCTAGGGCACGTATTTGCATGCAACTGCATGCATGCAAAGTTCAGGGTTTGCTTTCCTATTTGATTAAGGAGTAATTCTATTAGCCATCTGCAATATACACATAAACATGAAAATATCAGTTTGGGATATTACAAAAACACACAAGACATATACCCAAGAAAACATTTATTGGCTTGCAAATTTTGAAGCTTTAAGGCTGTCAATGAAGGAGTGTGCATGACAGACTATGAGCCTGGAAACAGGAAATCCACACTCAATTTACCAAATATGACTGCATTAAAACCCAATTAATAGAAACCCTTCCAAAATGTGTGATACACTTGCCCCTCAAACAACAAATGAAGGTTGCAAAATAAGCCTGTATCAAAACCCATTTAACACAATCGCTATCATAATTTGCAGTGAAATAAGTATGTCCAAATTGCAAAGAAATACAAATGTTCCATCTGTGCAATTAAAGAAGTAAAAGCACTTCATTGAAGGACACTGACAGAAAAGATGGGGCTGCCAATCCAAATATGCACAAAAAAAAACTTTAGCACCAAATGTGCATCATAACAAGATGCCACGTAGATAAGCCTATCAAGCCAAACGTGCGCAGTATGGGACTTTTAAGGCCATACTCAAAATACCAGGCAAAACACGAAAAACATTTTTCCAACATGCATTGTATGGCTTGTCATTTGTGAAGCATGTATGATTGAAAATCACCCAACTTGCATTTCACAAAAAAGGCATTTTCACATCAAACCCTTCAAGTGCATCACAAATTGTTTCATCCTTCTTTTATCTCAACAAAATACATGCAATTTTAAATAAATGTCTTACAATAACAAGTTGTCCAATAGGGCATTCCTTTAAAAGCAACTTATATGTCTTTGAAAGAAACAAAACATTGACTTCCGTTATCATAGTTTGCTTGGAGAATGCCTAAGTATTCTTCTTTCCAAGCTTCATGCTTTGCTAGAGTATAGATTAATCCCTAAGCATGTAAGATCGGAAATTCTCATAAGATAAGCCACAATTAAGAATGAGGATCATGTCTGAACGAAACAACCAGCGTTCTTACATTGATAGATCAACAATGCATTGATGGAGCATTGAAGGAGAGCATTCATGTGGATGAAGGGACATCTACGGTGTGTTCTTCATCAACCTTAATGGCGGTGAACAAATAAGCTACCGTAGAGACCCCACAAACCCTAAGCATAAAGACAATCCACTTGGAAAGAAACCCAATACTAGAAAGTCCTCCGCACGAACCCTTTACAAAACCCTTGAGGTGAAACCTTCACCTGTTTTCTTGTTACATAACTCCAAATATAGCCTCTCTGTTTAAGTACAATCGACAAAATTGGTGTAAGGGTTTATGTCACATTCCACCTTAGCAACAAACAAATCAATACCATATAGCCAGCCTAAATATAGGCATGCTTGAACATATACACATCATTTAAATATTCTTATGGAAATTTAACAATCTTAAGTTTTTTCATCTATAAGCTATCTACGTTGTTACGACAAGCCTTCTTTTCCCTTCCATATCTTTCAGGCAATGAGTTACTATGTCTATATATTATAGATCTCAAGATAGACAATAATCCTTGAGATTCAAAGCCACAACAAGAAAAGAAAGTTTGTAGAACAAAGTTTTCATTTTGTTGACCATAGCTTTGATGGATGGGTCATTTGGGAAAAAAAATTCCAAGGCATTATAAAGTACTTTTTTGGGGAACTACATTATACATCACAATGCAAATTTTTATTTGCACATATGATTTGTAGTTATTTCTTGCTATGTATAAACTTTCCTTTATATTTGTGGATTTAAAACCCAATGACCATTGTCTATCTTCATATCTATACTATATATAGACATCTCTTTGTTGTCTTGCCTTTCCCCATATTTTTGTACTTTGGAATAGGTTCCATGTTTTTATAATGCAATATAATAGTGTAAATTCTTTAGGTGAGCACCATTAGTAATTTAACACGCTTTATATATACGCATTTCCTTTCTCTATTCTCCCTTAGATAAAGGAAAAGCAATTATCAAAGCAAAGACGTTGCAACAAACCTGGTGAACCTAACTATCTAACAAAATCTTTGAAATCCTCATAAGATAAGCCACAATTAAGAACAGGGTCCGTGTTTGAACGAAATGACCAACCTTCTTACATGATGGAACAACAATACATTGGTGGAGCATTCAGGGAGAGCGTTGATGTTGATGAAGGGACATTGACGGTGTGTTCTTCATTAACCCAAACGAATCTGAACAAACAAGCTACTTGAGAGACCCCACAAAACCTAAGCATAAACACAATCCACTTGGAAACAACTCGAATACTAGAAAGGCCTTCGTGTAAAAAAACTTTGCACAATCCTTAACATGAAACCTTCACCTCCTTTCTCTGTTTCCTAGCTACAAATATAGTCATCCCGTTTAAGTATAAGCAACAATAATCTGTATAAGGGTTTATGTCACATTTCTCCTTAGCAACAAACAAATCATTACCATATAGCCATCCTGAATATATCCATCTTAAGTTTTTTTAACTATTCTAAAGAAAAGTTAACAATCTTAAGGTTTTTCATATAAAATATATCTAAGCTCTTACAGTAAGCCTTCTCTTCCTTGCCATACCTTTCATGTAGCAAGCCTTCTCTTCCTTGCCATACCTTTCAAGCAATAAGTTACTATGTCTATGTATTATAGATCTCAAGATAGATAATGACCCTCAGGTTTCAAATCTACGATTAGAAAATAAAGTTTGTAGAACAATTTTTTCATTATGTTGACCATACCTTTGATGGATGGGTCATTTGGGAAAAAATTAAATAATTTCCAAGACATTATAAAGTACTTTTTTTGGGAACTACATTATACATCACAATGCAAATTTTTATTTGCACATATGATTTGTAGTTATTTCTTGCTATGCATAAACTTCCCTTTCTATTTGTGGATTTCAAAGCCAATGACCATTGTCTATCTTCATAATTATACTATATATAGGCATCTCTTTCCTGTCTTTCTTTTCCCTCCATTTGTGTTCTTTACTAGGATGGTTCCATATACTATAATGCACATTTATTTTAATCGAATGTAATTTATTGTCAATGTCTAAGCATCCATACACATCTTGGATACTATACATATGTGTTTTAGATATTTAGATATAAGATATATTGTCATTGTCTAACCATCGCATTGTATTATTTTTCCAATATTGTGTTCTTCCTTCTATGAGTATACAAATATTTAATTAGTCTCACTAATTATAAATCAAATTCTATTTAGATTGAAATAGAATGAAAAAACTCAACAACACTTATATGTGTGAACTAATTAGCCCTCATGAGCTATATATCATTTGCAATTTTACTTTCTTTTTGTTTTTTCATGCCCTATTTCACTCCACAAGAATTAACAACGATCACCTTATGGAGACTATGCTAACTGAAGATGTTGTTTCACTCTTGCTCCATGGCACTGTCAACCTTTGCCCACTGGTACAAGTCCTCGCATTAAATCAAGTGAACTTGCTCAACTCATCGATCGTTCGCTTCCATATTTCTATCTCAGATGGCATTCACAAGCATGTTGCTTCCAATTATATATAATAGTAGTGTAGAAGATGGCCAACTGAAAGAAGGAACCATAATCAAATTCACCCAATGTACATGCAATGTTGTACATAATGTAATGTATGATTCATTTCCTCCATTTTTTATCCCACTTCATGGATCCTACACCCTTGATGCATCAAATGTTTTTCCCCATTCCTCTCTAACATACTTATTTTTGCCAGGACTATCACATTGCTCGTGCTTTAGGTTGTCATAGTGGATGCATCGATTATTGGAGAGCCTTAGTCTTACCACTTAGCTATAGAATTCCCTCGCAAAGTAGTTCCTCTCTTCTAGACACCAACTTGCTTGAACCCTACACCCCTTCACTCGCAAACCCTACCTCAATAAATGTAAACCCTTCCTTAATCGCATCGACTATCCCATTCACATCACTTACCTCTTCTAACAAATCTTGGAGCATTCAAGGTCAAGTCATTTCCAAGACAAACAATCATGAATATAGAATTCAACAAGGCCCTGGAAAAGTGTTTGGCTTTGACCTTGTTAATGCTTCACATGATGAAATACATATCTTTGCATTCAATGAATTGGGAATTTCTTTGTATGACCAAATACAAATTGGAATGGTCTACATAGTCTCAAATGGCACAATCAAAGCATCCAATACAACACACAATCACTTGAAAATCCATCACAATATTTTCCTAGGTTCCTCCTCAACCATCCAACCATGCTTAGAGGAATACCCCTTGACACCTTTACATTGCTTTCACTTTAAATCTATTTAGGACATCCAAACTATACCTATGAATTCCATGGTTGACCTTCTTGGACTTGTAGTTTCTGTTTCACCTGCATCAACTATACGAAAAAGGGATGTTTCAGAGATTGTATGACATACAATTGGACTTTGAGACATGTCAGGTTACAGCATTGACATAACACTTTGGGGAGAACACTGCCAAATTGAAGGAGCCCAACTTGCTAACCTTCGATGTTTAGATTTTCCTCCAGCTTTAGCAATCAAAGGTGTTCGTGTTACAGAATTCAATGGGAAAACTGTTGGAACTATCTCCAACACAACTCTTTTTATAAACCCAAATATTGAAGAAATTGTCCTTATGAACATGGTTTCATGATAATGGATTTCGTTCAGCCTCACCATGTTTGAGCCGAAAATTCAATGCCTCTCATTCTTCCCTGTGCAAACGCATTACCATCAATGATGTACAAACTCTCGAGCCCTCTAAAAAGACAATTTGGTATTATGTTGTTGCAACCATCACAAATGTTAACATGGATGACTTTCATTTCCTTGCTTGCCCTCTTTTTGTTGATGACACACAATGCATGAAATTTTTTTCCCACAAAGTTGGAAACATTTGGCATTGTGGTAAATGTGATGGGGATTTCTTGAATGTGACTACCGATACATACTAAAAGTTGACTTGCAGGATGTGTTTGGACACCTTTATGATGTCATAGATTTTGATGATGTTGCAAACCAACTCATGTGCATTTCTACAAAAGACCTATGCCTCCTCTCAACTGAACCAACATCCCTTGCTGAAATAGTCCACAATACTTGTAACAACCAATTTATTTTCACCCTTTCAGTTAGAACAAAGACCTTTTGTGGAACTACACGCCTAAAGGTTGTAATTGTGATTGTTGAATACATTTTATCGACAACTTCACCCAGCTTTCTTCCTTCCAAAAACCTTTGTTGTTGCCATCCCTAAACATCCAATTGCACAAATGGTTTGCACTCCACACTCATGCATTCGTTATCTTTTGTAATAATTACCTCAAGTCTCAAAGTTATCCTTATTTCATGCTTCAATATAGAAGCACTATTTTTTTTGCTCCATCAATAGTCTTCCCTTTTAGCAGTTCTAACTTGCTTTCTCATACTTCCAATGTAAAAACTATCACTTAACATTTTGAACTTAAATGATAAATGCAATCTATATGGTCACTTTTGAATACAATACTAATTTACTTATGTACAAAACCTTTATTACATTTACTATATTTTTTAGTTTCAACAATGCTTATTTCAATGGCCACTTAATTTTATTGCCTTATATACTAATTGTTCCATACATGTTATGTCAACTAAACTATGTTCTTTTATATTTTTTCTTTCTTACAATTAGCAAGCTAGAACTTGTAAATTATATTTTCCCCTTAAATGTTACTTTTAACCTACATGGCTGCTTTTCAATATGCAATTAATTTACGTTTCTTTTAGCTCTCTTGTTTTATATCCATATACTTTCCAATTGATAGATATACAAAATGTGTCCCTTCCACCAATGACAACTTCTAGATCTGTAACAAGTTTACACTTTTCTTGTAGGCATAATGATTAACCATGATAATGAACAAGAAAATGCACGAAGAAGACTTGTATATTCACAGAACAAAAATAAAAACAACAAGAAACAACATCTTCTTTATAGAGTTGCTCGTCAAGCGATGGATAGCCCTTCTTCATTTTCTTTTTGCCAACCTTCCACCACACCATCCCTTCCATCCCCCATGCTAAATCCATCCAACACCCCCCTTAATAATGCACATCAACGCTTTCGTACAAAATTGGACCAACTGTATCACATCAATGTATGATCGATATGCAATGAATCTTACCCTGGAATTTGAACGAAAAAAATACATGGTGCATATGCATGCTCTCATTGTATTCTAGAAAGAAAAGGCCATCAATTTTCATTAGCAAACAATATGGACCCAAGAATACAACCACCTGTCCTTGCAATACTTACACAAGTTGAAGAAATGCTCATTTGTCGTGCTAACCCAATCCTACAAGTCACACATGCCCATGGTGGTCAATATAAATATTATGGTCATACTATTAATTTGCTTCCCCTAATACATTTCCAATATTGCAACATCCCTCCCCCATTTAATATCAAACCTTGACATCCTCATTGTTCGTAAATGCAATCCTACAAACAAACCATATGAACTCTTTGTTAGTCAAACACGTGTTCTTGCTACTCTTGAATACAAAATGGTGAATGATCCGTACTACAACGATGTTCAAGTTAACCCAATTGCATTATCTTCTTTTCCTCTTGATTCAACAGACATTTCCCCTTTTATTCACTATGTCAATACCCGTGATACACTATTTCATCAACATAGCTCATCTTCTACTGTGCAATCACCAAATTCGCTTGAACCCTATGAATTACAATCCTCCTCCTTTATTTCAACACAAAGAAATTTTAGAACTGAGGTTGAGGAAATTAGACGTTTCTTGCACATACCAGATAGCCCATTGTCACCTTCCATTGATTTCCCTCCCTATCGGCATCTCCCCTATCAAAGTACAACACATAAGGACTTTTTTCAATGGCCTTTCTAACCTTGTTTCCCACAGATGTTGCAATGCTTAAAAAACCACACATTCATCAAGTTGAGATTAACAAATATGAACTTCACCTCATTCACTATCATGACATTAGATTTGTCCAACGCCCTCATTTTTGCTACTACATATACAACCTCATTATGCGGCATCGAAGTCATGCTACTACTTCTATTTTTGTCAAATGTAACCTTGAAGACACACTCCCTCCAACAATACTTGAGCTTGTCAATCAATTGCAAGACCTACTTGATGACAAGATCACTGAACAGGTCATGCGGTTTGGGTCTACATTGTGTGGAACACGTTTGCATTGGAACAAAAGAAGAGTTGAACTCACAAATATGATCAATAAAAAAGGTACACCAACCTTCTTCTTTACCCTTAGTGCAACTAATACGAAATGGCTAGATTTGCATGCTCTGATGCCTACCCAACGCCCTGCCAATTCAGATAAACACTATCAATGTAAGATTCACAACATCATATCCAACCCACATATTACATCACAATACGTGCACAGTAGTTGCAGAACAAGAAATCAGGGCACAAGAGACTTGTCACATGCTCCAAAAACTCCCTCTTGTCCTTTACAGCTGCTCATTTTTTTCCTTGAATGTGAGCCAAAGTGTTTTTCATCGTGTTTTTAATGACACAAGTAACACCCCTCCAACCCCCCTTCATTTTTGCATATATGAAAATACCCCCTTCCCTTGAACATCTAGCCCTTCTTGAAGCTGCTTGTTCTTGGTATTTCTCACCTCGTAGAAAAAAACTCCACGGAAAACAAAATTGTGTCGCAATATTGTTCGAGTCTTTCCACAATTCACTTCCGTTCCTCCCTTTGATTCTTCATCTTTTGAACAGTTTTGTTGGAGCGAGATTCTTCTATACAAACCTTTTCGTTCCCTCCCCGATGATATTGGAACCACAAGTTTTGAAATTACTTCTCATTAGCATCGCATTAAAGACACGTATGCTATATGGAATGTTGAACATGTACCATAAGAGCCCTCTACACCTCCATCTGATGATTCAACCTCTGATCCAATTCCCTTTCCCTTTCCCCATACCATGGTTGAATGGGATCTTATTTCTTAGATACGCCCTAGAAATGACATGCATATTGATGACCTTGAAATGCTTGGACATTGTGATTTTGACAAAAATCACAATTGGACACATAACAATATCCCTACACATTTGCATGAAACAACCATACCATTCATTGACTTTAATCGCTTGTCCACACAACTACACGAAGACACCTCTTCGCTTTCCAATTCACCTGATTCCTTGTCTCCCACATAACGCATAGCCTTTGATCTTGTGCTTTCCCACTTTAGAAACACTACAACCCCCACCCCACTCAAAATGGTCATTCAAGGTACTGGAGGAACTGGGAAATCTTACCTCATTTCTTGCTTGAAATTTGCACTCCAAAATGCATATGGACAAAATCCCTCCCCGTTGCTTCTCCTAGCTCCAACTGGTGTTGCTGCCTTTAACATACATGCACTTACAATACATTACGCTCTTCGAATACCCATTGTTGAAATGCACCCTCTTGAAGGCCATTCCCTTTCAAACCTTCAAGAATAACTTTTCCATATCCGATATATTCTCATTGATGAGATGAGCTTTATTGGCCCAAAATTGTTAACTCGAATTGACGCACGTTTACATGAAGCTTTCCCTTCGCAATGTACAGTCTCGTTTGGTTGTTGTTCTATTATCCTTCTTGGTGACTTCAACCAATTGCCTCTTGTAAGGGACATCCCCATGTATGCAGGTGCATGCTCTTTGGTGCACATTCGACACTTTTGTCACGTTGTCAGCCATTTTTCGCCAACAAGGAGATAACCCTTCTCAAATTGCCTTTCGCCAACTCTTATTGAACCCTTAAAATGTAACACCAACTCTTGAAGATTGGGCACTCCTAATGACAAGAACAACCGCATCCCTTTCACATGCAGAGAACTGTTTATTTGAACATTCACCCACTTGTATGCCATTGATATCTTTGTTCCATTGCACAACAAACACATGTTAAAACACCTTAACATGCTAGTTGCACATTTCTTTGCAGAACAAAGGAATCAACATGTACGTCAATCCATAGATGATGAACAATTACCCTTGAAGGTCCTTCTTGTTATTGGTCAAGAGATCATGTTAACCGCTAATTTATGGGTTGTAGCTGGCCTTGTTAATGGATCGCTTGGAAAAGACATTGCCATTGCCTACAACTCCAACAATCAACCCCCTACCTTACCATCCTTTGTTGTTATTGAATTCCTCCACTACAAAGGACCCCCATGGGATGCTTCTAATCCTAATTATGTTCCCATCTCTCCCATAACAAGAGGGTCATGTAGGAAACTACCACTTCGTATGGCATGGGGTTTAACAATTCATAAAGCACAAGGTATGACCCTACAAAATGCAACAATAGATATTGTAAACATTGACAGCCAAGGCCTTACATTCATTACAATATCAAGAGTTAAATATCTTTTAGGCCTTCGCATATTTCCATCTTTCTCCTTTTTTAGATACTCTCGAATGTAATACAATCCATATGTCCAACGTAGGAAACAAGAGGAATCCTTACTTGCTTCAAAGTCTTTACAAGCACATTTTATTTAAAGCTTGCATTTCTTTGCTCTAAGGATGTACTCTATTTGTTGTAGACATGTACTTGCCATCAACACTCTTTTTTTTATTGTTCACACTTATATTGTTCCCATTATTGAATGTATAGCTACAATTGCAAAAGAAATAGAATGTGTTTATTTTTTAGATGTATCATTTACTTATATGATTCACCATTTGTTGGTTCAATTCAACATAGAAATTAACCACTGTATCACATGTTCCTTTGTTAGGATCAACTTAAAATTTGCTTTCATCTTCTTTAATGTGTCACTGTTTACTGTTTTGACATGTCCATGTTGTATTAGGTATATCTATTTTCTTACTCTAAAAACTTAAATTTTATTCTCAAACAAGCGAACTTGGTATGCACTATATATTTGTTCTTACTTATAACATGCAAAATCTACAACATCTTCATATATATATATATATATATATATATATATATATATATATATATATTTGCTTCGGTTGTCAAACAGATTTCACTATGCCATTTTTTAGTACATTGTCATATTACTATCAACAAATTAAGGAACAAAGGGAAGCATTAAAAGAGAAAGAAACATACTTCAAATCATCCTCTCTTCTTCCAATTAATTACATTCGTCCAACAATTCAGCTGCTCCTTTAATTTTGAGGCCTGCTTCAAGGTGTTCACTTTTCTTGCTGCAAAACAGAGCTAGACTTAATATACCTGAGAAAAATTTCATACTACTATCAATAAATAGACAAGCATATAAAAGCAATGCACCATATGGAAACATACTTTGAAGCATCGTCTTTGCTTCTAACTAACTGCATATTCCCAACCACAAAGTTGCTCTCTATATTGAAGCAACTTCTTCAATGTTTTATGCATATACATTAAAGAGACACAGTCAAGTATATATGACAAGATTTGGTGCTACAACATCCACATATTGGTCCTTCAATCTCTTATACTTGGTGTTGTCGTTGGCATCAATCGACATGTATATATGATTGAGTTGTACTTTACTTGTACATTTTAGTATTCTAGACACTTACCTACTTTGTTTTGGTGTCTTTTTTTCTAGCAACTTATACTCTTCCACTTTTTATATGTCGTCTCCCCCACTGAGACCCCTTTACAACTTATTTCAACTCTTTATATACTTACTATGAACTTGTTAGTTCAACTTTGTTTTGTTGCATTTTCACTTTTCTTGCTATATAATTTTATGCACTTATTTGTTACATATGTTTATTGTTTCTTCAACTTCAAAATGCGCTTTTTAAAATGTTGTCACAACTTGTTTCTTTTACTATCATTTGCTTTCACAATGTGTTGAAAAAAGAAGGATGACCTTCTAACTCTATATGCTTTTATTTCTTATTATGGAATATGCTTTTGTAGATATATTTAACATTCTTGAAAGTTCATAGCTCAAAAAAAAATCATGCTCGGTTCTCTTTCCATGTTCAATTGTTTATTTCTATTTGCAATAATCAAATGTGATTAATGGTTGGTAGCTCATTTGTCTTTCCAGGTTCAGTTTTTTACTTCCCTTTGCAATAATCAAATGTCTTTAATGGTTTATAGCTATAAATGGCTTCTCTCATGTGCTTGTATAATAAAATACACGCTTGCTTCTATTTCTATCTTCAACTGTTTCTTTGACTTTGCAATTGTGAAATGTGTATGTTGGTTCATGGCTATAACTAATTTGTCTCATGTGCTTTAATAAATTTTATAATCATGCACATTGAATTATCTCTTCAGCTCATAACCTTCTTTACATTGGAAAACTTGTACTATTCTCACATGTTTTTTCCTATTTGAATAAATTTCTAAACCTTGAAAATAGATCTGCTTTTTGTCTTATCAATGCAAATACATTTATATGTTTTTAGCAAACAAAAAAACAAAAACTAGTGGTTGTGACAGTTGATACTATGAATATTACAACACTTGTTCCCAACATGTACTTTTGACCTTCCTTATATGGTGATGATAGAAGTTTCAATTAGTGTATTAAACACTTGTACATTTGAGAGAGAGATAGAATGGATTCTATCCCCACCTTCTTGGTACATCCTTCATTTTGCAATGTGATAAGCATTTATCATTACTTGATTTATGGTGCTTAGCCTCTCTCTTCTGTTAACCCTTATTTGTTGGTCATCTGTGCTAAGACCCACCATAATTGCGTAACCCTACCCTTTTTGTCTTAACCCTACCACACCCTCTTCTTCTATGATCTACTATGCCTACCCATCCCTGTTCAAAGTTGATTATGTTCATGTTCTAAAACATGTAACATATAGACTGTTATTATATTGTGAAAATAACCTATTACTGTTGAACAACGTATCTTCATTTGCTTATGTTGTTTGTTCCCTTCTTATCTTCGGTATCTAATGTTCTCTGGTATTTTATTGAACAATTATATTAGATTTAGTTTACATTTAAGAATGGTCCAGAGGAGCTTGGAGTGTAAGAAGCTGGAAGTGGTAAATGAACAATCATGAAATGTTACAAGGATTGGAAAATTGGCAGATGAAGTCGTCCTGCACGTGTTTGGGAAGTTGGACAAGTGTATCTTAAACCTATAGCTTGTCCCCTTCAAAGTATTAACTTCATTCATTTTCCACAGTCTATATGATGGTATAACTTGAACTATATGGTAGGATTTCATCTATATCATTTATTAAATCCCTGTGGTTCTCTTAGTTTTTCTTCTATTGTTGGGGTTTCATAGCCATTTTGAGCAGTAATTATTAGCTAAGGGCACTTGGGTTCAAGGTTTCTGATATACAATTTTGTGGTGAGGAGCATTGTGGTGTTTGCATATTACACATATTTTGGGAACAAGTACTTTATTCCAACACTTGTTCCCAACATTGTACTTTATTAGGAACACGTGTTTGCAGATTACAACACGTGTTCCCAACATTGTACTTTATTGCTTATTACCTCCGTTTGTTGCTTGAGGGTCTGTCCTATACGAGTTCGATAAGTTGGACATGTGTATTGCGTGTTTTGACAGGGGTTGTGTTAACTAGGTTTCGATGTCTGCTTATTACCTTCGGTTGTTGCTTGAGGGTCAGTCCTGTAGCATGTTTGGGCAGTTGAAAAGGTGTCTAGGTTGTTTTGACAGGGGTTTTGTCAGCGTGATTCGTCCATTCGTAAGATCAACCCTTAAACAACTAGAATAAACTTCACAAATGGTTTACCCAATCTGCAAATATCATAATCGCTTTCAGTTGTTCTTGAGATGTTTGTTGTATATATGTGGTATGATTAAGCTGTTCAAGGAAGTCAAGACCTTTGTTAATTGTGTTGTTCATTGTTTATTTGGTTCCATAGGGCAGAGGTTCATTTTTGTTTTGTTTTTATTGTTACTGATGAGTAGACAATATCTTCTTGAGGCTTGGCCCTCTTGGTATACTTTCTTAAATGCTATGTAAATGACCACCAAAACCCCTTTATGCTTACTGTAATATGTGGCCTTCTTACTGTTTTCAAGGAAAGCAAGACCTATGTGAAATGTATTCTTAATTGTTTATTTTTTCCATAGGGAAAAGATTCCTTTTCCATTTGTTTTTTTACTCATCAGTAGGAAAGTCCTTTTGACGCCTGCCCTTATTTGTCTAAATTCTACTATGCCCTTTAAGTGCCCAACAAAGCTTTATTTGAAAGTTGATTCTTTTTCCTCTTCTAAAATGTATAACACGTTGACTCTTATTCAATTATTAAAGAAAATATTGCCCATCTTGACTGTTTTAGAAATTCCATGTCGCTTTGTTGTTGCAAAACCTGTTTGTTGCATCGAGGTTTATCGTGCAGTGACAGACCTCGTGATTTTCAAGTCCGTCTTGCGCGTGTTTGGTCAATTGGACAGTTGTATTCCATGTTTTGACAATGGTTATGTTAACTGTGTTTTGATGCCTTCTTATTACCTTTGTTTGTTGCTTGAGGGTTCGTCCTACGCATGTTTGGTTAGTTAACTGGGTTTCCATGCCTTCTTATTACCTTCGTTTGTTTCTTGAGGGTCGGTCTTGCACGTGTTCGGGCAGTTGGAAAGGTGTCTAGCATGTTTTTACAGGTGTTTTGTTAATTGGGTTTTAATGTAGCCATATTTGGTAAACTGACTGTGGTTTTCCCATTTGCTGCTTTACGGTTCGTCCTGTGTATGTCTGCATTTATAGCCTGTGTGAGTTTCCATCTTACAAGCTTCATGATTAACAACTTGTAAAATGGCTTCTAGACAGATGTATTACATGTTTTGGATGGTGTCTTGTTACCTAGATTTTGATGTAGCCTTATTTGGTAACCTCAGAGTGGTTTTCCCGTTTGCTACTTCATGGTCCATCCTGCTTCACGACCTACCGTCCGCCGTGTAATGCTCCAAAGTCCCTACCAGTTTTTCCTTGAGAGTTTATATGCACCCTGCTGTCATTTTCCATTTTTCCTAGAGGCCATGCATTTATTTTGTGGCTATTGTTGTTAATAATAACTAGTCCGTTAATGGTCAAGGCCTGTCACTGTTGATCTAAGTTGTAATATACCTGGTTTTAACATACTTTTTAAACAATGCATTCCTTTTTTGCGATTACAAAAATGATGAAACAACTAGATGAAACAATGGGGAGCAAGTCTCTAAAATCTCTCAGCAGTATGGATAACCTGCAAATGCAGTATTGGATGACTTAAGTCTTCAGCGAGTGACTTAATATTTAGAAGGTGCAATTGTTTCAATGAGAAGTTATCTTCAGAATAGACATCTACTCCAAAGAAAGCCAAGAAAGACCCAACAAACATTGCAACAACAATTGAAGAGATTCAACCAACTATATGATTAATATATGTTCCAACAAATATAGAGGTTGCAAAAAATTGTATAAAGTTTCCTCCTGGTATTGCCTTGATCTCTGCTATTAACTTAAAGCCATTACTACTGCATTTTGTAATGCCCCTTCTACCTGGCACTTGTATTTTTATTATGGTTTGAGCCTGCCCTTGTTTAAATAAAAATGTTGTAAACTTTCTTTCTCCCTTTTATTGTCCTTGTTAAAATGTTCCTCTTGCCTCTTGGTTGTTGTATCTATTGCTCTACCTGTGTAAACCTACCTTGGATGTTTTCCTATCTCTCTCTCTCAGGTATGTACAAACCCTCCAAGGGTCGCTTTTGCTTCATTTGTTAATTTTCCTAAGAGGCATAGACTATTGTGAAAGCTTACTTTCTGAATATAAGGAAGGTCCCAATTCACCAAGTAATTTATCAGATTTGAATTTGAAAGTCACAAAGTTGAAAGGGATGAAAAATATCTTTTACTTTGTCAGATCTACACTTTTCTACTGTACTTTTCTGGTTCCAATACTATTCTTGTCAAACAGTTTTTTTATTTATCTAGTTGAAATCCTTTTTAAACATATCAACTTAGAATACAAAACAAAACCAATATCTAATTGTCAAAAAAATTGAACTTCTGATCACTTTAAAACAAGTCTAGATGTTCTCAATCATGCTTCAAAGCAATGTTTGTTTGGTCTTGTGGGCATTTCCCAAATATAGAAAGTTCACCATAGAGTAATTGTTACACATTTAAGTTAATGTCCAAGGGGTGGAATGAAAGGATGCTCTTGGAGACTTGTTACAAGTTGGAAGTCATACTCTATTAAGTCTGACACGTGAATCATGGTAAGGAACTTATTTAAATTTTCTAATCTCATTAAACTGTTCATGTTTTTGTTGTGCCGTCATTTAATAGACCTTGCATTTTGCAGACGCAAGAACAATTGGAAACCAGCCTCACTCAAAATTCAAACATTCAAACCTTGATTCCTTTCAATTCATACAGGTGACTCTTTACACTGTCACTCATTACTCCTTGTTCTTTTATGCTCTGTACAAATATTTCATATAAATTTTACCATATTGTGTTTTATTTCATGTTCTCTACATATTTTCACAAATGAACAAATAGATTCACTTGTATTTTTACTTGGATAAGCAACTAATTAACTATGTTTTATTGCGGCATCAAAGATCACTATGTCTTAAACCTATTCATTGTCCACCTTCTATATGATGGTAGAACTTGAACTATATGGTAGGATTTCATCTATATCATTTATTAAATCCCTACGGTTCTCTTAGTTTTTCTTCTATGGTTGGGGTTTCATAGCCATTTTGAATAGTAATTATTAGCTAAAGGAACTTGGGTTCAATCTTTCTGATATACAATTTTGTGGTGAGGGGCATTGTGGTGTTTGCATATTACATAGATTTATCAGGCAATATTATTTGATGGGTTCAAGGGTTGCTTACGATATTCATAGTCATTGGTGCACTACAATGACGTATACTGCTGATGGGACAAGGTTCATTCACTCTATTGTTTAAGTTGTTACTTTGTACCATGCATTGCCTCTTCTCAGTAATTGCCAAACAAATTTCAGCTGAAGATAATGTTTTATTTTTATTTTTTGCATTACTTCTGTCAATATATTTTTGCATTGCATTGCAAAAACAATAACATTGACATCAACGAACAATTGCATATTTCTTATGCATTATCAGTTTCAACTTGCATTTCAAATGTATTTTGTCAAAATTGTTTTATTTGATTATCATGTCTTTTTTTGCAACTTCTCCAATGGACCATGTAGAACTATATACATGTCAAATGCAACATTTTTTTCACAACAAAATATTCAAAGAAAACTTGGGAATTTGTAAAAGGGGAAGGGTTATTGCCCTTTCACAAGACAATGATAGAACAAATGCTAGCCTAAAATTCTTGCAAAATCAATTGCAATAGCTTTCTTATGGAAAGCAATAACACATGTCCTTTATGTGCTATAATATCTAGTTTTTGCTATATAATTTTGTTATATATTGTCATTTTTAGTATTCTCTATTTTTTTTAGTAATTGTGTTTCCCTATTTCGTAATGTACTATTGTTTGCATGAAATATAATTTTTTATAATATTAATATAAAACAAATTCTTAATAGCTTAACCTTACTTTTCACTTTCCATATGTTTATCCTCTCGACGTTCTTTTGCACCTCTCGGTGCAAAATGCTAGTTTTAAAGAAAACCAAATAACTTCTTACTTCTTTAAAGAAAGCAAAATGATCTTAATGAACATTAATAACTATCATCATCTAAACTTTTTAATTATAATTAAAATTTTACATCCATATTTATTTTTCCAAAACCATTTTATCTGATAAAACAAGAGTTGCAAGCAACAATGTTGTGACAAAAATCCAGTATGCAGTAGATCAAGCAAATAATAACAAAGTTGGCATTACCCATCTTACCATGGCATTGTAATGAGCTCTATTGTTCAAGGAGAAAGAATATGTAGTAAGGCTATGGTCCAATTGGAAATGAGACATGTTACCCACATGAAGGATGTTGCAGTGTTAGTAGCCTTGTCGACAACAGTGGATCTAAAGGCCCTAATTATTTTTTTCATCATAGAAATCCCAATGAAAACAAATAGCAGTTACAAGGGTATCTGTATAGTTGCCATGGGTAGTTTTCACAGACCCATTGGCATGTTTTGTGATGCAATCATTTGTAGCTGAGGAGTGTATTTGCAGTATCTTTGGGCTTGTTTATCTATGTGTAACACTCCACAACAACAATGGCAAAAGATTAAGCGAGCATAATTGATAATTGGAGAGTTCATTCAAAATTTGATGATGGTGTTGTCCGTTAGGCAGGTTTTGTTGCACGACCTCTAAATGTGAACATGGAAATCACAAAGCCTTTTTCTTGGGCTATCGGTTCCTTGGGTCTTTGTTGATACAATTAGAGGCATTGTTCTCCTACCTTCTATTTCGAGTCATATTGGTATTTTTTGCATTGTTTTTACATAGGCAATCTACATCAACAACTTGTTGCAAAATAATTTTCAAATATTCTATTTGATTGCCAAAGCATAAAAAAATTTAGATTGCAATGTTTTTTATTGTTGTAAGCATTATATTGTAACATTTAGATTGTAAAAATATTATGTAAACATTGATTATCTTTTTTGCATTAAAAACGAATATCAGATAGTATTTTTTTGCATTGTTTTGATTGATTGATATTATAAAATTTATACAATATTGCACCTCACGGTGATCACCATTCTCCTGCATGAGAAGCGGTTGAAAAATGTTTGGTATGTTGTCTAAAGGCCCCGAACTAAGCCCCTTCACATACAAGGACTGCTAGTGCATTTGAAATAAGGTGTTGTTTTAAGTATCTTGGTTATTTTCTTAAACCATTGGGGTACAAGATAAATGACTAGCTATGGCTGATTCAGAAATATGAAAAAAGGATATTTCATTGGTCCCATTAATATCTCTCCCTTGGTGGCAGACTGATTCTTGTTCAAGCTGTGTTACCTTGTCTTCCGGTCTACTGGCTGGCCCTTGCTCCTATTCCAGCCTCAGTCTTGGATAAACACAGAAGGTTAACCTTTGCTTTTCTATGGGGCTCCTTAGGGGTAAATCACAAGTACCATCTGACGAATTGGATGCACCTTTCATGGCCAAAGGAGAAAGGAGGCTGGGGTATTAAAAATCTCCATTGGTTCAGCACGGCCTTGAGATTAAATTTTTTTGGATGGTTTTACAAGGTAATAGTCTATGGCATCAAGTTTTAATCAGCAAATATTTGAAGAATCAATCTGTTGTGTCATGGCTCAGAGAAAAAAAATTCACAGTTCGTGGAGCTTCTGTGATCTGGAATGGTTTCATGCACACACTTTCGTGGCTGGGAAAGTGCTTGGCTTGGCATGTTGGTAATGGACAGAACATCCTCGTGGGTATTGACCAGATTATTGGAACACGCTCCCTATCAGAGCTGCCCCTGGGTCTCAGAGAGTATCTTGAGGATCTTGGTATTACTACTCTCATCCATGCATAGAACATCCTCCCTGGTCAGCACAATTACTGGTATACGGCGGAAGATTTGAATATTGCAAGGAATTGGAAATATGCATGGGAAAATTACACTAGATGCTTGGAACATGGCAGGATTCAGCTCAATTCACGTGCTGATTCCTTAGTTTGGAACCATAATAAATATGATGGTAATGTTACGACGAAGCTGGTATATGACCTAATTGTTCTCTCTTCATCCCTTTCGACCTGTATTAAAATTCATGCTTTCCTCTGGTCTCGCATTATTCCCATGAAAATTCGTTGTTTCATATGGCTGGCTTTGGCAAACAAAATACTCACATGGGATAGTCTCCAGAAAAGAGGATGGATTGGGCCTGGCATCTGCGCACTTTGTGGTTCGAGTGAGGACAGTGTACAACATCTATTTTCTTCTTGTTATGTCTGGAAGATTGTATTTGAATGCTTAAGTGAGTAGTATCGCTTACAACCTCTTTACAAGAGCGATAATCTCAGCTCCTTTTTGGGTACTTGGATAACAAGGTATTCTAGACACTCTGAGTGCTGTTACCTACCCTTTTTCGCCATTTGGGTTATTTGGAAAGCATGAAATCTCTGCATCTTTGAAGGAAAAAAGCCATCGACTCTGGGCATACTCCATCAGATTGAATATTACTCTCGGATGTATCCAGTTACTAGTATGAAGATAAAAAAGCCTAGGGCCTGTGGAATGGGCCCTTCTTTAGTCTTTCTCTATGGTTTCTTTGATGGGGCAGCTGCAAATTATAAGGGAGGAGTCTGTTTTTGCTTGGTCCTGAATGAGTCTCACTCTTTTGAGTTTGCAATGGGGGCGGGTTCTTGCACAAATACAAAAGCTGAACTGATAGCACTTTGGGCATTGCTGTCTGTGGCAAAATTTATGGGGATTCCATGTCTGAACATTATTGGTGATTCAACAATCATCATAAATTGGGCAAAAGGCAATGCTGCCTTGAACCCGCCGGATCTTAGTCATTGGTGTTTGGATACAAGAAGGCTCATCTCTTGTTTTCTTCACTTGTCCTTCAACCATACATATCGAGAACACAATCAGCTTGCAGACAGACTATCAAAATCTGCCCTGTGTTTGGCTCCTGGATGTGGTGATTTTTTCTGAATTTCTTGATGGCCTTTTGGCCTCATCTGATACTTTCCAGCTCTTTTGAGCTCGGTGCAGGAGCTTGCTCTCCTCTTTTTTTATGCACCCCTATATGTATTGATGTATATGGAGTGGGCACTTTTGTTAGTAGCTCTTCACTTCTGTGTTCTCGATTTGTATGGCTGATAGGGATAGGCTACCATTGTATGCTCTTCTTGATGCCTTGGTTCTAGACTTCTGTTGTTGAGTTTTGTGACCCTTCCCCATTGCTAGCTCTAGAGTGTATGAGGCTTGTTCCTGGATACTAATCTTGATGATTGTAACCCTATTGATAAGGAGGGCATATCAGATGTCGTTTAATTCTCTTAATGAATAACAAGGACAAACTTTTTTCCTTCTAAAAAATAAATAAGGTGTTGTTTGGTACCAGATTTTACAACATTGCATCCAACATAGTCATGTAGCAGAAGATTCCGTGGCAAGCATAGTGGAGTAAAAGGACACATGTTGAACCATTTCCCCGCTCCAAGCTTCAATACACTTTATTGAACGCAGATTTTAAAAACAACTTTGCAAACCGTCAAATAAAATGTGCACCAACCAACCAATATATGTAAACTAAAAACAAAGTCTCACGACGTAATAATGCTTTTGTACAAGCTAGGTGCCGACATCATTTAGAAAAGCTGAGAGAGTTTATTCAAGGTTCAAGCTTCATCTTTCATTCAAAACTATTATAATGTTGGTGGGAGTCTTTCTTTGTAAATGAAACTCCTCACAACTTTTTAATTGTTATAATAATTTTTAAAATAAATTAAACATAAAGGCATATTTATTTATTTTTCCATGATTTGAAAGCATGTTTCGTAACTTTACCATGAGCCCATAGTTTTTAATACCAATGATATAGCCTGACATTTAGATTCCATGTTGGTGAGAGGACAGAACTTGCCGTGAAATACATATCATGATCATTATTCATAATCACGGATACCTAAAGACGAAAGCACATACACATTTCATTTCAATGATCTTACACAAGCTTTATACATTGTTTCAACGTTCTCTCCAAAACCCAAAACATGGATAACCACTCCAAACCCCAGGCCAATTCAATGGATTCATATATATTCCAGTTGTCTGTTTTTCTATACATGGAGCTACTTCTATTCTGCCAAATTGGGTGGCGCTCCTACTTTTATGATAAGCCAAGCCAATTCAATGGATTTATGTATTCCGGTGGTTTTTCAAGACATTGATCTATTTCTATCCTACCAAATCGGATGGGGTGGATGCATATATTCCAGAGGTTTTTCCAGATATGGAGCTATTTCTAACCTGCCAAATTGGGCGGGGCTCCTAGGCCCACACTTATAATAAGCTATGCCCAACAGCCAATTCAATGGATTTATATATTCCAGTGGTGGTTTTTCCAGACATTTAGCTACTTCTATCCACTCAAATTGGATGGGGGGCCGGGGCTGCTATATTAAGAAATGTAGACCATCTACGAAGTCTAAGATTCGGAACAGCATACCGTACCCAACTTGTCATTTTCTTGATTCAAAACCGCTTACAAGTTGAGCCTTTCTGTATCACAGATCAAACAATCGAGATCCCTTTTCAGTCCGTGACTGTCTGCCCGCCCTGTTTTCTTGTTCACGTGCGGACAAATCTTCATTCACATGCATTGTGGAGGTCTTTTCTGCCAGCTCTCTGTTCCATTCTCGGCAAACCTTTTTAGGTTCTCGGTGCAATGCATGTTTCTTATCAATACAGATGCACGCAAACATGTCTTTTTTTTTTCACAAACAACAAATCATATATAACATGGAGGGGAAAATGACAACACCCATATATGCAGAACCATCAGATGTCACCCACCTCGTCTCTGTCATTGTTGGTACAAAAAATAGAGGGTTTAGTTACCGAGGTAAAAGGAAGAAGAAGGTTGAATCCACACAGTGGAAGCATTTGAAAACATATAAAAGGTGTAGTACAGTACAGTGTCCAGAAATTGTGAATGTCTATGAATGAAAACGATGATCATGGCATTATGTAAATAGAAGGTGCATGGGTGTTTCATATATGTACAGTTTGGACCCTGGAGAGTTTGAAGGAACAGAGGAACATTTTTACTGGCTTGAGGAGTTACTGGTGTGTATTTTTAACTTCCGGTTTTGTGAGCTTGAGGTTCCTTCTTATTGATTGCTCTGCACGTTACAATGACATGCGTTATATGCGGTTCAATACCCATCTAATCTGCACCTGAATGCCCTATATCAGAGAGCCGTTTAGATATGATCTTGATTTCTGAAAGGAACCCACTTCATTATCTTACTTTTATAGACCTGCTTTCCGGGGGGTTGAGGTCAATTGACACATTATTCAAATCCATGAAATCATAGCCTTTGTTTTCTTATGGTTGCGTAGAAAGCAAGATATATGCATTTGAAAATGGTGAGTAAGATGGGGTAATTATTTGTTTGAAATTGAGGTGTTGTTATGTTGTTTAGCAATTGAATAAAGCTGTAGTCAATGAATGCTGAAGCAGTGACTGTGGATTGGTTTATCAGCTGGGAGCTGGGACATCCGTGTTAGGGTTCTCGTTTATGGTGTACCTTATTGTTGCTTCAAAGAGCGAGTGAAGGAATCTGTTTTCCTGAAGACGAAGAGTATTGTTGAAGCACTGAAGAATCAGCCATGGCAGTCTGCAGATGCCACAAGGTCAATGAATGCATATCTTGAAACCCAAGTTTGCTTTTCAGTTCATTGCGGTCTTTTTTCAACCGTGCAAATGATGGAACTGGGTCAATTTATTGAACAGTTTAGCTGTAAATCTAGGGATGTAATGTAGGAAGCCAATTTAAAATTTGGGTTGGTAGGAAAATTCTGTGCCTTCAGTTGGTGACATTTCATGATTTTAATTTTTTACCAACACACTTTAAATTCTGTTTGCAGGCAACAGAACTATATTGCTGTATGCACAAAGCTCCGGTTTGCGGGGATTGCATTTGTCTTCCTGAACACAGCACTTGTGAGGTACACTAGCTTTTATTTAAGCCAAGTTGTTTTCTTCGAGAGGTGGGTAGTCAGTGCACTTAGTAATTAAGAGCCCATGAATCCAGACTTTAATAGTTATTGTGAAAAACATGCCTGTTATATCAAAATTCAATAGAAAGAGGAGATAGATGTTCCTTGGTTCTTCCCTATTACCACTGTTACATCAACTTAAACCACTGTTACATTAACTTAAACCGGAAGAAGTTTTCTTTTGAATGTCCAGTAATTTTGTCGTTCAGGTCTGAGTCCTGACTTTATGTCCAAAAAGGCCCTTCAGGCTTCTTCCAGGGAACACTATAGAGTGTGATGGGTGACATGTTCTTTTGGTATGATGTTGGATTACAGGTAAGGACTTATGCAGAGTGGATAGCTGATACAAGTTGCACATTTTTGCCAAAATGTAGTTCATGCCAGCAAATATTAGGTGGCGCAAGTGATTCTGTCATTCGGCTTGGCTGCTTACGTATGTTTTGCCTTGAACTTTACTGCCATTGATTATACAAAGTTTTTATAATTTATTAGCAAAGCAGAATGCTAATAATGGACGGATGTTCAGATGTTGTGCATACCTCATGCCTACTTCTACTTTTAAACGGATGCCCCTCTCCAACAGGCTACAAATGTCCTTCATGCAACTTAGAGGTAAGCCTGTCTTTGGTTTGCTTTACGGCTAGCCTATTAGCTGAAGTTCCCCTGTTCTGTTTGAGATAGCGTCTATGGTGCAATGCTTGTTGTTTCTGTTTTCATTCTTGCAAGGATATAGTTTTGTTAGTTTCCTGGAAGCATGGTTGTTGTGTTCTATCTACATCATCAATGAAGTAGAGAATTGTTAACTGGACTTTGCAGTTTACTTCGATTACTCTATTATGATAAGGTGTGGTTCAATGATAGAATTAAATAATCTTGCGAAGCATCATATATAGCACGGATTTTGCTTATGACAGTAAGGAGTTTTCTTTTCAGATATGGCCTACAAAGCGGCAGTTTGTTAGTTCTGGTTCTATCCTTTCCAAACACTTAGAGGAGCTGTTTGCAAAGGTACAGATTATGTATACCATCCAACAAATCTCTTGTGCATGATGTTTTTGTTATTATTGGATTACAAGATGCTCTCCCTTTTAGTATACATGTAGTGTGATGGTAATTGAGATAGTTTTATATCCTAACTAATCATATCTCCCTTCCTCTAGCAGAGCTATATTGCAATGTTGGACAAGAATGCTCTATTACCGTTAGCTTCTGAACTATTACCAAATCTATCCAACTTATCGGGCCAAGGAATATCAAGGTCGCTTTCTGAAAATCGAACAACAGTTTTTAGCTTATCATCACCTCTTGCAGAATTACACAAGGATCAGGCTATCAACAAGATGCCATTGAACTGCATTCTAAGTGATCTCAATCCGTTAAAGAATGGTGAACTAACTTCCAAACCAAGTACAGCGATAGACATTGAAGCTACAAAATCTAGTTTCTCTGCAATTGTGACTGCAGAGCCGGTTGGGAGCCCAAAGTGCGCTGTAGGTGTTTTCTTGCCGATAGATTTGAGTTTATTCTGTTATTTGTTAGTTTGCCATTGCCTGGGAAGTTTTGACTGAGGGATTTTGATCATTACCGCAGATGGTGTTTTCTCGGAAGTGTTCTTTTCGTGGTGATAAGAAAACTGCTGATGGCCCTGCAGAGGACTCTGGAAAAGGTTCCAAGCATACAGCAAATGGTGAGTAACCGTTTCAATACCTTTTCAGCAAGCATTTTAAAGATAATTACTTCTTGTTGTGGCACTATTTTTGACATTTTAATTGAACCATGTATTATCCTAATAACTGGGAAAATGAAACACAAATACATACAAAAGATTAGCTATGGCTATCCAGCCATAACTTTCAGGTTACAAATGATACAATGACTACTATCTTGTACCCAGTAAATCATACAGGCATAGAAGATGCCTACACAGTGAGTATGAATTTTGAAATAAGCACTTTATATCTTAAAAATCTAGCAACGTTATTTATAAACCGGGCATTCTATTTTCTGTGCATTTTGTTATAAATGAAATGCAAAGTTGAAATATTTCTACTACCAACAAATAATCATGTCGTAAATTCCCATGTAACCATCACATTTCACAACATATATCCTTCTATCAAAGGTGAATTGGCCTCATGATGGAGGTCTTACATCTGTATGGTTTTATGTCTCACCAAACATTTTGAGCTGAACCTAGTGCTCTAACTGATGTTGTCCAAGGTGATTTTTTATTTTGGTCTTAAAATTTCCAGGGATGTGCAAAGGGAGCATTTAATTCTTGTTGAGATATGAGTTTTAGAGGAAGTTTATAGACAAATTTTATACAACTAGTCTTGGTCAAATCTATTTTCAATTATGGTCTTAAAATGTTTAGGGATGTGCAAAGGGAGCATCTAAATTATGCCTTTCAAGTTACGAGTTCTAGATTTTTTATAGAACTCCACAGATCATTAACACACTATCTATGCTACTGATCCTAATAGTTATTAAATGGAGCAAACAATTTAACTGGTAGACCTCTTATTATTATCTTATGACACCTCGAGCCACATGAGGTCAAGCATAAAGTTTAAGAAATGATTTCCATAGTGAAAGGTGAAGTGGAGCTGGTGTGGGTTTTTGTTGGTATTATATGTAATATCCCAAACTGATATAATAGGAAAGCAAACCCCGAACTTTGCATGCATGCAGTTGCATGCAAATATGTGCCCTAGAAAAATACGGAGATGCTATAAAATAGGAGAAATCAATGCATGTACATACCAGTATATAGATCAAATAAATAGGAAGTTGCTGGAAGCTCGGATGATGTGCTTGCTTTGTCTCTGATCACGGTGACATGGTGTGACGGTGAAACCCTCTGGCTGGATGAATAATCAACCTCCTGGAATAACTGCTGAATGTAACCTGATGATGAACTAGTGCTGAACCTGTATGATCCAACCTGATGATGAACTAGGGCAGATAGTTTTCACTGCCGAAATACACCAGTTAGCTGAGCATGCGCTCAACCCCAACTTAGCTCGTCGAGCTCTCCAATTCGACTCCACAAATCAATTATCACATAAGTACCTTCTCCATTCACTTTATCTTTCTTTTATAACTTTCAACTGCGAAAACCTTAACTTTTGATCTAATTAGGTCAGTTTAACTTCTAATTTGCAGTTGACTTGCATGCATGCGCATGGAGACTTAATCGGGTGCATGCATCATTAAATAATGCTCAAATGTCATGCATGCAGATGGCCTTTGGCTCGGGTGGTCCTCTTCGACCCAATGGTGATGCCCTAGTTCTTCTGTAGATGGCATCAGTCTTCAGCTGATTCCCTGACTGTCAGTACCCGCTCAAACCCACAGCAATCACATAGGTTAGCGGGTTGGTCCTCAATGCCTAGGCAAAAGAGGACATTACAGTCCTCCCCGCTCGAATTTGCTTGTCCTCAAGCAACTGTAAAGCTGGGTGCTGTAATACTTGTTCTGTCTCCTAAGTGGCCTCCTCTATAGGCAGATCTTTCCATTGAACCAAGTAGTTTCTGATGATTTTGTTCCTCAGTTTCCACTCTCACACCTCTAGGATGCGCTCCGGAATTAGAATCAATTGCCCCTCATGATCAAGGGGGGGGGGCAGCTCTCAAATCCCCTATCTGGAGGTCGACTTGCTGGATGGTCTCTGAATACTGCTGGATGTTGTGTGGCCTTATCTGGTGGTTTCCTGAAGGTAACAAAACACTCTGCTGCTCCCTCCATATCTCCCTGTTGGAGTACTGCCTCCATCCTGTGTGATGTCACTGGCGTAGGAGGGTAGGTATTCATCCCTCTCAATACTACCTTCTGCCCTTGGCTCTTGTGAACTCCATCTCCATGGTCTGGTAGTTTGTGGAATACTTCCCTAGGGAATACATCCACTGAACTCCTAACACCACCTTCATGTCAGGTACAACCACCACGTAGAATGTCTCCCTCACTGTATAATTCCCAAGTGTTATTGTTAATTGAGGAATCCTCTTACTACACTCCATGGTGTGACTTGCTGTAGCCTGTAGCTACTGAAAACCCATCAAAACTCTCAGTCTGAATGTCTTTCCTTTTAACCCATGCAGCATCAATAAAGTTGTGGGATGCCCCACCATCTATCAACACTCCCACTCTGTGGCCCTGTACGGTACCTCTGATTCGAAGAGTGTGGAATCGAGGAACCCCTGTCATGGTAGCAATGGTACCTCCCGAGGGCGGCAACTCCCTAATTGTCTCTGGTGTCTCTCTCTACTCCTGATCCGGATAATCATCATCCTCCCCATTGTCAGAATAGGCCTCTATGTAGTAAGCCTTTCCCTTCCCTGAACATCTGTGACCTGGTACCCATGGCTCTTGGCAAGTGAAACATAACTTTTTTCTTCTAAGGTCCTGTCGGGTATTATTGTCCATCCATTCTTTCTTGGGCCATTCTTTCTGGACGAGTTTTTTCTCTTCATCTTCAATAGGGGAATTGGGTTTGGGAGGAAGCCTAACCTTGGGTACTGCATCCTGTAAATCTCGAGTCCGTCTGATGGCATCTGCTAGGGTGGTGGGCCTATAAGACTTGACCCATCCTCGTAAGGGTTTAGTGAGAGCCTCAGTGAACAACATAATCAACCTGCTCTCTGATATATCTGTCACCATGACTGCTATCCTCTGAAACTCTGAAATAAATGCATCTGCACTACTTGTCTGCTTGAGCTGTGCCAGCTCTCTAAAGTGGACCTCAGGATCCTTCCGATCAAACCACTCAATGAGCCTCTGTGTAAAATCTGGGTACGATGTGATGGTGTTGTGACCCAGTGTCACTAACCCGTGATACCACCACTCATGTGCTTTTCCGTCCAAATGCAAAGTAGCCAATTTAATGGCATCTGTCTCAATCATGGGGTTGAGCTGGAAGTATGTATCCAACTTCTGTACCCAATTCCGGGCTGGGCCACCCTGAGTGTCCTCAAAGGTAGGGATAGTCAGTTTCCCTACGGTGCGCTGTAACTCATAGTTCTGGGTAAATGGCTTATTGTAAGCCTTGGGTTTGTTCTTACTTTTAAAGTGGTAGAAGTCAATGAAGGTCATGGCTGAATGGAAGTCCTCTCCTAAAGCTCTATATTCTCTCAGATAGGCACTCATGGTTTCTTCTGGTTCTGCTTGTGCTAGAAGCACTACAGCTAGACTATCTAAGAATTGAGGCATGGTAGGTCGGAAAGGCTTGTGTATATGGGGATGGCTCTGCATGTTGGTATATAAGTACTCCCTACTACTGCTGGTGGATACCCTATCACTGTTGGGAAATAAGGGACTGTGTGGGGTGGGTCCATTCTTCTCAGTCATTTGGGGGGTGCTCATCATTTCTTTTTCCCAGTGGTGAGTTCTTTTATGGTTGATATGAGACTATTGAAAGCTATTTTATCATCATCGGCCATTGTTTCTTTGCCCTTTTTAAACTGATACTCTCCGTTCCCCAAATCTATGTCCTCAAACTCCTCTTCTCTGTCTCTATACCTCTGTCTCCTGTGAGTAATGTTGTATGGGTCTCCTGGATTCATTTATAATTTTTGCATGCCCATAGCTGGCAAGACTGATGACATATAATATTTCAGACAAAAAATGTAAATCAAATGTAACCACAGTACCTCCACTTTATATGAATAACAACAGCAATATAAGGAGAAATCAGGCCTGGAATATATGGATCACGAAATCAACTCTTCAAAAGGGATCACGATTTTCTCTTCTAGGTGCTCTCAGCACACTTTTCTTCCTCCACGCCTATGCTAATCAGGTTAAACGATGTGCAGAGATGACTTGGAAGTTGCGTTTCTTTAGAGACCAAATAAATAAATCTGGCTTACGTCCGACTGGACCTCCTCATGAACTAGTAACTGATTTCGACGAGCTTGAGTTTTTTGTGCTTGCAGGTCCAATTTGGTGAATATGAAGCTGAGCTCCAAGAAATAACTGAAAACAGTGAAAAATTGCAGCGTACCTATAATGAATTTTTAGAGTTTAAGCTCGTGCTGCAAAAGGTTGGGTTCTTATTGTCCATATCTGCAAAGGTGGTTGACGGCTCAACAAGGGCCTCGTTTCTTCCAAAAATGACGGCTTCTAGCAAGCGAGAGACTGTGCAGCCCCAACAAACTCGCTAAGGATCAACACTCCTTTCTTAGAATTCTGACAAGCTATAACTTCATAACTTACGAGATTCATCCCATCCCGTAAAGACGTTACAAGTGCCACACTTGTCAAACAAATCCCACTGTAATAGCGTAAAGTGCACAAAGTTCATGAAAATCAAGTGATCGATCCAAGTGATGTATTGGAACAGAGATCAGATTCCCAAATCGTCCATTTATGCGTCCCACGATCTCATGAACTTGGCTTGTAAGCTTTTGATCTTTCGACCAGCAATTGTTTCTTCTAACAATCTGATGTGTGCCTCGACTTCAGGTAACTCAAGTGCTTTTGTAAACCTCTCTGAGTCAACGCCTATTGGGAACGCTGCAACTCGAATCAACTTTCCTTGGTTCTCCACTCCAACCCAAGAATTCGTGTGCATGCACTTAGAAAATGGCGGGCATAATCGTATGTATGAAAACAGTCGCAGGCTTACCTTTGACAATGTCGCCCACTGGCTTGAAGAGCTCAATATGCACGCTGCGTCACCTTTAGAATCTTCTTCAACTTCTGAATAGTCCGAGATACAGGATGCTGCCACTGAAAAATATCGATTCCGCTTTTGAAGTCGTGAAGCTGCAATGACAGTTCAAGGAAAGACGGTCGATGCCCAAAGAAAGAAAAACGAAGCAAGTTTGCGTAAACTTGATGAACAGCCTGAATGGTTGAAAGGAGGCACACTTCGCGATTACCAATTAGAAGGGTTGAACTTTCTTGTGAACAGCTGGAGGAATGATACAAATGTTATTCTTGCGGATGAGATGGGCCTCGGAAAAACTGTGCAATTTGTGTCAATGCTTGGGTTTTTCTCCTGGCTCGCATAATTCCACAATCAAATGGCCGCAACACAAAAACAGGCTGAAATAATGTCTCTGCGGAGCTCCACCACTTCACGTAAAGGAGAAAGCATAAACGCCACCGCCAACCCGCACCTCTAGCGCCCGAGATGGCGAGATTTTCTGGGGAAAATTTGTTCAAAGTCTTCCCAAAAGGTCCAAAATAATTTCCCTGTCGACCTTACAAACCCTCGAAAATATATTCAAGCGAGGTATCCAACACTTGAGCTTTCCGAGGACAGGCAGGACAGAGTCCGAATCTGAAGAATCTATGGATGGGGCAGAGTCCGAATCTGAAGCATTTGACTTTCAACCCCTACCCTTTCAAAGAAATGAATCTCTTTCGACTATTAATGACGTTATGATGAGTTCCGACGTCTCAATTCCAAGAAGCACAATTACAAATGTCGAAAGTCGCAAATATGGCTCAATTTCAATGATAAGTCAAATTTCAAGCATTCATGGGGGATCTGCTTATGAAAGTGAAAATGGAATGCATCCCATGTCAAGATCGGAAGGCTATAGTGAGTACTCCAGTACAATGAGCATAGAGGAAAGAGAATATTGGTGCTCACCCTCAATAGATTCCCACTCAGGCTGGCAAGAAAACCAGCTCTGATACCATTGTAATATCCCAAACTGATATAATAGGAAAGCAAACCCTGAACTTTGCATGCATGCAGTTGCATGCAAATATGTGCCCTAGAAAAATACGGAGATGCTATAAAATAGGAGAAATCAATGCATGTACATACCAGTATATAGATCAAATAAATAAGCTGCTGCTGGAAGCTCGGATGATGTGCTTGCTTTGTCTCTGATCACGGTGACACGGTGTGATGGTGAAACCCTCTGGTTGGATGAATAATTAACCTCCAGGAATAACTGTTGAATGTAACCTAATGATGAACTAGCGCTGAACCTGTATGATCCAACCTGATGATGAACTAGGGCAGATAGTTTTCACTGCCAAAATACACCAGTTAGCTGAGCATGCGCTCAACCCCAACTTAGCTCGCCGAGCTCTCCAATTCGACTCCACAAATCAATTATCACATAAGTACCTTCTCCATTCACTTAAATCTTTCTTTTATAACTTTCAACTGCGAAAACCCTAACTTTTGACCTAATTAGGTTAGTTTAACTTCTAATTTGCAGTTGACTTGCATGCATGCGCATGGAGACTTAATCGGGTGCATGCATCATTAAATAATGCTCAAATGTCATGCATGCAGATGGCCTTTGGCTTTGGTGGCCCTCTTCGACCCAATGGTGATGCCCTAGATCTTTTGTAGATGGCATCAGTCTTCAGCTGATTCCTTGACTGTCAGTACCCGCTCGAACCCATAGGAATCACATAGGTTAGCGGGTTGGTTCTCAATGCCTAGGCAAAAGAGGACATTACATTATAGGTCATGTTTAGGTGATTTCACACAAAATCTAATTAAGTGAAGTAAAATGCTTCTGGACTGTCAACTATGACTTCAAAATTGTAATTGAGATCATCATCCATCATAGACCCAATTCTTCTTCATGAATAAAGCTTTCAAAAAGTCTTCTATTTGAAATATCACAAATAACTTTGTTAAATTTTCCTCAAACACTACAGGTCTTAGCTCACCTTTATGACTCATCTGAGGTTTTGTCAACTGCCTTAACCTGCCCAATCTACGTTATGTTTCAGTTAATGAACTTCATTTTCTATTGTCATTCCCTCAATATGATGGAAGAATAGAGTCCCCCGTTATATGAATGGAAGTCTACTTATACCACCTTTCTATTCATTCTAGATCCATACAAGAGAAGGACATATGTTGGGAAAATAAAGAGACCAAGAAACAGAAAACAGTGAATCGAGATTAAATCTAGGTCAGATGAAAGTCTTGTATTATATAAGGGTGAGGCCAAAGTTAAGTGGATCAAAAGACATAAGTAAGATAATTAAGAGTCACATTGTAAAAGAGAATATCACAAGAAGGTACCAAGTTCTTAGCAGTGAAATGAAACCCCAAGTAAGAATATAGAGTTGAATTCTAAGTTACTGAAAGGCATGGCATGTGGGATGCAGGTGATCAGACACGTTTCCAAAACAGTAGTGCTCTAGAAGCACTGTAAAGTGTGCGAACACTATTTCTTATTTTGGAACATTTATTCCTTCAAATTCTCTTAAAAAAGACAGTTGCTTATACTGTTTTTTTCAGAGTTTTAGTGTCTAATTGTCCCCAAATGTGTTAGGGTTTTATGGTGAGCCCATGGTAACCGAGTGGAATGATGGTGTTCAGAAACACCCTTAAACAATGAAGCACATCTTTGTAAGAAGATCCCAAAGAGCTGATTGCATTGTGTGTGCAATGTGTGTATTGTGCATCACAAATAAGGCTATAGCCTCACCAAAAAATAGTGTTTAGGTTTACCCCTAAGACCTCTGTTGCCACAAAAACTAGCACCCTAAATGCAAGGACTTGAAAGGTTCTAGCCAAGTGCAACTATGGAAGTAATGCTACTGTCACCTCTACAATTATTTCCCTTCTCTTTAGTTCCTAAATGAATATCAAGAACTAGGGGGGAATCCCTGTAGCAACTAAGTGTCAGGAGATTTGGCAAATGACTAAAGATTCTTGGGTGAATTCTAGCCTTCTCAAATTTGATAGGGTTTGGCACTCAAATTTGTTAGTTTGCTTCCCTTTACTATCCTTGATTGACTCCATAGCCCAACTTCAAACCTTAGGGCACTATTCCATTTGTTTCTATCCACCGAAAATTAAAATATTCATTCTCTTTTTCCTTTTGTTTTGCATTATAGGGTTAATTCATCTTTGGCATCAATATAATCCTGCAACACCCCAAGAAAATTCTGCATTTAGATTCCCCCTTAGGGCTGCATTAAATCCTCTAGCTAGGCCGTACCCTCTAGGGCTTCTCTTGCATGCTTTAATTTGGTTTTAGAGCCATTTTTGGGACTGTTTTGTTTGCTGGTTTTACACAGAAAAATAAGGTGAATTATTTCCTAGAATTGCTTCTTAAATTTAGCTCTAGTTGCATCTACTTTTGCTGGGTTAAAAACTTAAATTTCTAGATTGTTTAACTGTGTTTGCTGGGCTGAAATTCATCATTTAATTGCTGTTAGGACAGGCATTTAATAAAGCTCAGATCTGGTTCATATTTCTAGGTTAATTACAAATGATTTGAGGCATTTAAAACACATTGTCCACTTGTTTAATTGGCTAATCTTTCTAGATTTGGATTTTAACTTTACTGTCAACCTAACAACATTGCTAAATTATTCATGTTGATGGTTTAGCAAGTAACTAATGGATCCTAAAGGCATCTAATCTAATTCTCATGGTTGCTTGTCTTTTCTAGCCTATTTGTATGCACTGTTGTACTACTTTCATGGCTGGAATATACTGCTGTTAATTAAATCTTATTGCTGGTGTTTTTCTGCATTTATTACAATAGTATATTTTGATAATAAATCGGTAAAGTTTGGGTGGAAATTGGTAACCAAAGACTAAACATTGAATTCCTAACTCAATTTAACTATAAACTTAATCCGGATATAAAATTCATTCTACTTAGTTTCATAATTAATCAACCTCATAAACCAATTAATGAAACTTAGTTGCCTTAGGGAATTCCCCCTAGTGCTAGGTCTCCTTTTCTCCCATGCACTGAAGTAAAGAGAAACTGTTGTCGTGGTGATAGTGGCAACACTTCTATTAGTTGCCCTCAACTATACTCTTGTGAAGACCTTTCACTTTAGGGGTGCTAGTTTATGTGGTAACAGTGCCTAGAGGATGGGGAAGAGTCAAAAGTGGAAGCTGAAGTGAGATGGGAGCAGATGGAGAGTTCATGGGGAGATGAACAATTGACTTGAGAAGATTAAATAGGGTGGTATGTTGAAAACCCTTGTTTCACAGCAAGCTGGTTTAATGAACAATTTCTAGGAAATTCTTGAACAATTTAAACACACTGTAAACAATTTAACAGGCTGAAAATAAACACATGCACATCACACAATTTGACACAAATATTTTTGGCAAAGCTGCCCTGGAAAAACCCCCACGGGGAAAACCAGTTTAAGATGAGAGCTTTATTTCTTCAGTAAAATGTAGGACAGAAATTAAATGCACATGTACAGCAAACCCTAACCGTACAATCTCCTCGAATTCCGTGCCAAAACAGACAGCAGGCCGTACAGCAGATCAGCCGTACAATTGCCTCGAAATTCGTGCCCTAATTAATGCAGTCCGTACACCTGTCCGTACAGCAATAAATGCAGCCGTACATACCTCGAAATCTGTGCCGATTTGCTCAGCCGTACACCTGTCCGTACTCCTCGATAACTGTGCAGCATTTAATTCGGCCGTACACCTCGGGAATCGTGCAGACCTGACCGTACTTCCTCCTCGAAATCCGAGCCAATAAATGCAGCCGTACAATGCATTAAATGTGGCCGTACACCAGTAATTAATGCAGCCGTACTATCTCGGGAACTGTGCAGGCAGTTTGTTGAAAACTTCAACTTCAAACCCTAACTTGGAATTTTGACCTCCTTGAGCAATTCGACCTCCTGAGCTCCTTCATCTGTAAAATGAAAAAGTGATTTGACTTTTGCCTCCCTCACTCCTTTTTATAACATCACAGTGAGAGTGAATATCTCATTTATTTATTTCTCATAAATAAATTCACTCACTTACTCACTTTATAAAAAGTGACTTTAGTCATAAAGTCACATTTAAGTGACTTTAATGTGAGGGTCACATTTTCCCTCTTAAGTGACTCAGGCAAAATAAAGTCACTTAGGGAACTCCTGACAAGGTACAAAAATCAACATGGTAGTCATGAGGGTAGGTTAGCTAGTTGATTTGTAGTAAGGAGATTGTGTTGGGAGTCACTTGTAAACCAAGATAGTAAACTTTAAAGCATCGAGCCACTTAGTTGTATTTGTATTCTATGTATTTTGAGTGAGGAGAATGGGTATACCATTTTTCCTTGTTACATGATCTTTGGTTTTGCTGTGTTATCATCCATTTGTGACTATGTTTAATATGTTTATGCTCAAACTTTGTTGTTGTTGATTGCATTTGTGACTATGTTTAATACGTTTATGTTCAAACTGTGTTTTTGCTGATTGTTGCAGAAGAGGATAGGTTGGTGAAATAAGCATGCCATGCCCCCAATTGCGCCATTCCCTCACCGGTGTTTTTACTTTTGCAACATCTCTACAAGCCTCTTCTGCAACCTTAGATTGTGGTCTCAATCACTGCCGCAACTTATTGGGGAATTTCAACTGTTCCTGCAACATTATTTTGTCCACAACCATGCAACCTTGGGTTTGAGATCTTGGAGCCTTTTCGCAACATTATGCCTTGCAATCTTTTTGGTACCTTGCAACTTTTGGGTTATGGCCTCGATCCACACCTCAACTTCGTGTGTGTATCTTGTTATTTCGATTTTGTCTAATTGCTCTCTCTCTACCTTATATTATCTTCCACTGTCTACCATCAGCCAACTCTATTGGTGTCATCTGTTCCCCACAATTGCAAATGTTTCACTTCTTTTCTGATCTCTCAATGGGGAAGGTGAGGGGTTGCAGCCTGCTGGGTCATTTTGACCTTGAAACTTTTTAAAATTTTTAAATTTTAATAACCTGCCAGATGGGAGTTACAGGTCCTTTAACCTTGCAACTTTCTTTTCTTTCTACAATGGGGTGTTGCATGTCCTCTCAACTTTGCAACTTTCACTTAGAGGGTTCTTCCACTTTTTTGGGTCTCTGCAACCTTAGATTTCTTATTTGAAAGATCAATCAGTCCAAATGGATGTCAATGTCGTGACATGGATGTTGCCCTTCTCCCTAAATATCCTAATAATGTTGCATTAATTACTTGTGTGATAAGGTCCGATGAGACGAATAATGGAATTAGGTCAATGGGAGTATTTATAGAACTGCCATTGCTTTTAGACAACATCCTATATTACATGCAATTGACTTAGTTCAACACCCTAATCCTCCAAGGAACCCTTTCTTACTAATGTTGGTCTAATTATTATATATGTCTAACTTCTAAGTGAGTGGCGCCTTCTAAGCTTGATGTGGCTTCTTTTTTTAAATCCAAGCTATCATTAATTAAATATAGCACCAAAAAGGTTACTTGTGTCTTTGTAATTGGTATTTGTGGACAATTATGTTGGTTGTAACAAGCGTGCAGTGCATAGCCTCCTTTTCACTAGGTGGGTTGCTTTGTAGGTTTTTTATGCATTTTGCTTCTCATTTAGCCTTGGAGAGGATGTTCTTAGCTTGCATTTAGAGGCTACATCAAGATGCATCTTCTTGATATCATTGAGAAATTCATAGTGCTTTATAGGTTTAGGTCTGATATATGGGAGCTCTGCCTTGACCATATAGAGTGGTCACATACAATAAGCCTGTAAGCAGTCATGCTTCGATGAATTATAATTGTAGGTAAGCTTCCCTATATTTTCATATAGGTAGACAGATAGTTTCATAGATAATTTTCGGCTTAGTATTTGCAAGTTGGTGTTACATATAGTCATAATGAATTTTTTTTGGGAACTCACAGTTTTACCTAGAGCGAAACAAAGAGAAAGTCTTTATGTTCGGAGGACTTATCATAGTCTTATCCTTGAAACTTCATAACTTCTTTGTTTTATAATAAGGGATTGTAATTTCTAGATATATCATTATATGGTGTACTTGTAATAGTAAGTGCTTACTTCACCAATATTATTTAGCGTTTATGTTCTAGTAATAGCATAGAAGGAATGTCTCGTCCTATAAAATGTTTTTTTTTTTTCATTTGTACCTTCTAAGATCTACCTCTTTTAATATTAAACGAGTGACTTTTAGAGTCAATGGTTTCTTTTGTTTTGTCAAATTTCTCTATTCTGTTGAGTTCCATCTCTAGAAGTAGATATCTTATAGGAAGAAGGTATCCCTTACTTTCCCTTTACTTTCCTCTGAATAATATACCCACTCGGTTTCTTGCTAGCAAATGTTCATGACAGGGGTTTTTGGAATGAGTGAAAATTGAGAAATAATTGGAAATGTTGGTTGGGGTATTGGTTTCTAAGAATGTTTCCAAAGGGTTTCTTAATTTGTGAGACTTTCTTGGCATAAGTCTTTTTTGTCTAGTGTGTGGGCCACCATAGAACCCATACAATTGAAAAGCACAAAATAAGACAAAAACATTATTAAATAGATTTAAACACTTTGGGTTCAATCTATTTTAAGGTTTCAAATATCTTTTGAAGTTTTTTTTTCCATTTTTCTAAGAGTTATTTAAAGTAGGTTCATTGTTTCCATCATTGTTGTCCATTGGCAAGTATTTGTTATTGTATTATACTTGATGTAATCAACACTTTGGGTTCTATCCAATTTAAGGTTTCAAATATCTTTTGAAGTTTATTTTTCCATTTTTCTGATAGTTATTTACAGTATTGAATGTTCGTTGTTTCCATCATTTTTGTCCATTGACAAGTTTTTGTTATTGGATTATACTTGATGTAATCAACTATTATTACTTAAAGCTTTATCTATGAAGGTTTTTTAGCATTTTTTTTGTTAATGGGTTATGTTTGTCTATGTTGCAATATTTATGTACATGCACACACTGGATTTATCTTTGTTTTCTAACTAGCCATTTCCAAAACCATTCTTGCTTCGCAAATTTCAGGCATTTCCACATTTTAGATCGTTTAGTCTAAAACGCTATGAACTTGAAATGTCTGATATGCCAGCACAGGAATGGTATAGATTCTAGAACTTGCCTGGGTAACATTTCCTAGCAGATTCTAGTATGGAAATGCTGTTTCTGTACTGTGAAAACAATTCCTTTTGGATTTTTTAAATGAAACTGGGTGAGCCAAAGACTTGAAACTGAAAAAACAATTGATTCTGGCAAAAAAACAAACCAATAAAGAAATAACAGTTAAAAGAAATAAAATATTAAAGGTTCCATCCATTCATCGATATGAACACTGTATATATATTAAATATATCCAGCATAGGAATGGTATAGAACTTGCTTGGGTAACATTTCCTAGCAGATTCTAGTATGGAAATGCCGTTTCTGTACTGTGAAAACAATTCCTTTTTGTTTTTTAAATGAAACTGGGTGAGCCAAAGACTTAAACTGAAAAAACAATTGATTCTGGAAAAATATAGAAAATCAATAAAGAAATAGCAGTTATAAAGAATAAAATATTAAAGGTCCTGTCCATTTATCCATATGAGCACTGTATATATAAAAAAAATCTTCCTGTTCATACATTTATTTTAGATATGTCATTTCCTATTTCCTAGAGTTTTGTAAGTGTTGTTTCTGAATTCCATACCATTTCTGAAACCCATATGTGTTTTTCCTATTCTATGTGACATAGCCTAGAAGGTTTGGTTCCTTGCACAATGTTTATTAGCATTGATTACAATGGACAAGATTTTCTGATGATGAAGCTTGTCCTGTAGGTGTTATTGATCAGGTATGTCTTCAAGGGATTGATGTTTTCCAATAAAGATGAGGATGTTTTGAATCTGTCTATTAATGAAGTGCCTTAACAAGTTTTCCTTTTGGAGCGGTAGAGTCCATTACATTATCTAGAAATCAGGCTATTACAACTTATAAGTTATGATACTCCTGATGATTTCATTAGAGTATTAGTTTATGCCACATGGTCAGTCCAAATGAATCTGAGTTAAAAGGACAAAATTAGAGTGTCAGATTGACCCAACTTTGAAGCTATTATCATCTTTAATGCCATATTTTCTCTTTGTTTTGATTAAAGTGACATGGTAGATGGATATCCAATAGAATTTATTTTGAGACTAAACTGATAGTCAAGTAAAGAAGCTTAATGTCCACAAGAAGAGAGTGTGAACCAAAAGATTTCAGTATCATATTCTGAATGGGAGGATCAGAACTTGCCTTATGAGATGGAATGGCTGAACAATAAAACCATCGCATTGAGGTCTACAGATTACATTAGACTTTCATAATGAGAGAATTGCATGGAAAATTCGTGATTGAATAGCAAAGTTTATACAATGGTGCTTAGCTACAAGTTGGACTTTTGGAAATATTGACTTTTGCATGCACTTTTTACTTTTAAATAGATTACTCCTATGTACCTGCAACTAAATTCTTTGTGAAGTTGTGATTATCAACCTGACAACTGGAATACTATCTTTATCTAGTTTTGGTCTTTAATTGGGATTCTACAAAGTCATACTGTCTGACCATGTGGTTGAGTTTCAAGAAATGATATATTTAAAGCTTGATACTTATCTTATTGCAGGTTCAGAGACAGAATTTATTGGATCGTTGATTCCGTGTAGCACAACTACTAAACTTGTGCTTCCTATAACATCACCAACGTATAAGACTACAAGCAAATCTCATGGCACACAAGATTCAGCTGATGGATTATGGCAAAGATACAGGCGAACTACATTAATTAATCCGAGGAAAATTCTTTTATTGTTTGCAACACTGTAATAACCTATCCCATTTCTTTTTCTACTGCTATTCTAGTTGATGTTCAAATAGTTATGACAAAAATAGCTAATTGATGATTCACCTTTGCTGTTTCTGATAACCTAACCTAACAATGTAAAACCAGATAGTCAAATAAGGAAAGAATCACATGTCATTTTATGTTTATAAACAGGTCACTAACAAATTAAACTTAGGAAACCCAAAAATCATCCAGACCAGGTGTTCAAAGTACAAAAGGTGTTTTTGGCATGAAAAATGATGTTATCCTCCTTGAAATTTCAATTCATGATATGGAGATATGAACTCGAAAATCTAAGTTACTAACCTAGAACTGAAAAATAAAAAATCTTGCGAGACGCCTATCAAAAGTTTCCTTTCCAAAAACAAATACTCTAGAAGTGTAAATCTGTTGTAGAGACTTTAGAGATACAACATATCTGATTTTTGTGTTAATCTGCCATGTAATGGGTGGTAGATCTGAGAAATACCCCTGCTGAAAATCAAAACCAGAAGCTCAAAATCTGTAACAGATATCACATAACTTCTCATTACGATACAATACAAGATGGAGACACCTAGGAAGGTAGGTGCTCCAATTGCTTGAATTCTCTGAGGTCAACTCGCCCTCAATTTCACCATGTGCTCATATCAAGCATCCAGATGGTGGGGAGGTGAACAGCAGAAAAAGAAGAAGTCAAAAGTCACACCTGACTCATCTAAACCTATAAAAGAACTAGTCTAAGATAGGCACCCTACTTGAGAGATCAACATATTTAAAATTCACCAACACACATCAATTGTTCTTGCGTATATCTGAGATTCTCTTTCAGGTAAGGTGCATTGTGCATGAGGAGAGGGTTTCACTAGGAGAGTATTATCTCTAATTAAAGCGCTCAACTCATTATTAAATGCAAACAGCTCAGTAATGGCTAATCACTAGTCAAACAATGAACTAAGGTCTAAAAATAGAAAACCCTAAAAATTAGGAAATGTAAGAAACAATGGCTAATCACTATTCTTAGATTCTATCAACAGTCAAAAAATAGAAGCTGTAATAGGAAACCCTAGTTTTTAGGAGACAAAGGAAATCATTTGCAAAAGGGGATCGGAGCAACAGAATTAACAATACTGAGCATGATTTGAACTATCATGTGATAAAACACCAATGTAGGTCATATTATGCCCAGATTCTCTGAAGCACACCCTACCAGATGTGTCAAAGAGGGGGTTCTTTTTGCCATTGTAAAAGGCCAAGTTGGGGCTTGTTTATGTAAAAGTGTTTGTTTAGCAGGGCTCAATACCCTTGGTCTGGTCATGACAGGTTCTCTGGGTCCTCATTTCAAGGAGTACTGTCCTAGTTGATATGTTGATGATCCCTTGATGGCCGGAAGTCCCTCATCATGTTGGGCATTTTTTTCCCTTGGAATGAATCCATTAAGACACATGGCCTTGGGCTTCCTAGCCACACTTATGGTTTATGCTTTGTAGAAGGTGTTTGCGCTTGTAAGGGTTGTCATACTTGCCTAACAAACCTCATTGTACCCCCTTGGACCTTATCTTGTTGTATCATTCCTCCCTCTTGGTCATCTTGGTCTTGCAGAGCAAATTGTCCACCATCCAAGCAATCTTAAAGAGGCTGTACCAACCTAAGAAGGAGGGCGTTGAGGGAAAAAGACACTTGTTGGGGTTAGATGGGGCATGCCGTCCTCCTTCCAAGCTCAACTTTTCATCAAGTTGAAGCATTTCATCATTTTTTTTTATCATTATTTTATGTTTCATGAGGTTTAGTCCCCGGATCGTGGGTGACAAACCCTAAAAAATCATTAAAATTCATTTTAAAGACTAATTAGGTAGGTCGACTTAAATGAGGATTAAGTTATCCTTTTGTACTATAAATAAGGCACCTCCTTCTCATTTGTAATCAAGATCACGAGATCAAATAAGACATTATTTCTTTTTCTTTTGTGTACACGAGCTTTCAAGTGGTGCACATTGCACACCCCCTTTCTTGGTGAATTCTAGGTTTTTTCAAGGATAAAGTTGATGCATGGAGTTTCTTACTATCTTTCAAGGCTTGTTTACGGTGGAATGTTTCTTGGGACGTTAATTCCTTCTCCTTTTCTCCTCAATTGTGGTAAGATCTACGAGTCTCTTGTCTTGCATTGTCGGAGGCATCCAAGGTAAGAGTAACCTAGGGTTTGTATGCATAATAGTATAGTCTTGTAAGTGATACATCCATCTTGAAGGGTTTCTCTTGTTTGGGCCTTGGCATCTTTCTTTGTCTCAATAGTAGTTCAAGGCTAACACAACGTAGGGTTTCTTCGTTTTGCCTTATTTCATTCAAATATTGAATTGCCAATTCTTAGGACAAATGTAAACCCCGATTTCTCGATGCTTGGAAGGAGTAAGACTTAGGTCTAATTCTCTCATCTTCACCAAAATTCTCTTTTTACAAAATTCCATGTATTCTATTTGAAAAAATTCAAAAAACTCAAAAAATAGAAAAAACCCTAGAAATCAAATATTTTTTGAAAATTCCAAAAAGATTTATTTTTTGCTGTGGTAACTGATTTACTTGTTCAATCCTGAGATAGTTACCGATGTTGTAAATTTCTAAAGTTGCTAGGAAGACATTGTGCATATGTGGGTAAGAAAGCAACCTTGTGTCCTTATTCATCAATTCATCTATGCCATTTTTAGTCCTCTTCAGTTAACCAAGCCGTAATTTACTCATTAAGTAGTTATTCTTGTTTTGATTTATTTAACAATTTATCAAGGTAGTTGAGGTAAGGCATCTTCCTATATCTTGTGAACATCGTTGTTCGATAATGTCTTACACTATTATCTTATGCTTACAAAGGAACTTGTAAGCGAAAAGTTCAATGAAGAAAGAAGATTCACAAGTGGGGATGAAGGAGAATGAATGCAAGGATCGAAGGGCCAATACTATTTCTCTTGAGTGCAAGTAAGAAGGCACTTAGAATCAAAGTAGACGAGGAGGGACGTAAAGTGATTTTCTCAAATGCAAGAGAAGAGCCATTTACCAAGCAAGTTCTTTGCTTGAAGAAGAATGAAGAAAGGAGGATGATTAAAAATGTACCTAGCCAAGCAATGAATGTAGAGGCAATGCAATTTCCAAATGAATACAAATGCATGGCAAGCTTGAAAATCAAAAGCGTTGGAAGTAAGAGAGCGGGAATGAGGAAGTGAACATCGAAGTGATGGGATTGATTGCCTTGAATCAAAGTTTATCTTTGAAAGTCTCACGTGAGTGAGCAAAATACTACAATTTCTCCATTTTATCGAGGCTTATTCTTAGAAACTAGTTGAAGAGTCGAAGTGAGAATAAGATGAAAATGTGTTGTGAGTTGAGAGCTTGAGAAATTCAAGAGTTGTCTAGGGTAGTTGACGAGTTAAGAATTTGCAAGTCTAAGAGACACGCACTGAAACTATAAATGTGAAGAATTTGGAAGGCTAAGAGACACACACTAAAACTATAAATGGGACATTTGCCTTCAAACAAAAGGTTCTCCTTTTGGCATGGTAAACTACCTTTCTATATTAATAAAGAGATTGCTAATAACTAGTGTGTGTTTATACTCTTGTAGATCTTTGTTTGGTCTTGGGACTCTTCTCTCCTTTTCCTATTCTGTTGGTGCTTGTGGGCGTTAACATTTTAACTCGTGGACTATTCTAGTGTTATTATGTTTACTCTCACTTATCTTATGCTTGATAACATTTGGTATGACACAAGGAGCTTCTTGGTAACTAGGGACTATTCTCGGTTCATTGAAATCTATGATTCTGTATGTAGTTTACTTGGTGGACTCTTTTTCCTATTGCTATATACCTAATCGTGTTTCTTTTCAACTTGGTTAGTATCTGATTTTGTGATAGGGAAGTGTTTTTAGCAATTGGATCATTTTACTCTATTAAGGACTTGGGAGGGTCCAATTTAGGTTCATTTCTTACAATAGTGGGGATTGTTCTCATTGCTATTGGTTGCATTTTGAGTTCTTGTTCTTTTTCTCCTTTGATTTGGATTTATGTAGTTCCATTATGCATATTGCATTTGTTGCATTTCATTCTCCGTATTCACCCATCTTCAATTACATTCCTTCATTTTACATTCATTAGTTTAGATTAGATAAGATAAAGAGCATAATAGTGGCAGTTGGGCTATAATCAGAGGGCTTGCAGTAAATAAATGTTAACTTTGCAACAAAAAGGGGGAAGGAATCTTGCATATGTGACTTTCCCATGTTTCCTAAGGTCAAGCAAGAAAATAAAAGATTGGGAATCATAATGAAATCATTGGGCCTATTAAAGAAGTGAAAAATATTGAAATGATTAGTTGGTTAGTAGATATATAAGGAAAGATAGGAGGTTGAGAAACGAGATTAATTGATTTAAAAAAAAAATTGATTAGGAAGTAAGACGAACAATTGACATATATATAGACAATAAAATTTGGGGTACATGGTGTATGTTCAACTTTCAACCCCTAGATAGGCCAAGATGGATTGTAGCGTGAGAGATGGTACACAATGGATATGCACACTTGGGATAGCTAGCTCAATGTATGCTTGACCTTAGTTGATTGCTAGCTCATTGTTCTTCCCTTAGACGTTGGAGATCTCTTGCTTCGATAGTGGACGCACTTTGTGATGGCCACATGGAGGATTCATTTGGTGGGAGAATGCCCTACAGGGGGTGTGGAGTATTGTCCATCACGGAGATGGGATTAGCCCTAGATGACATGTGGCAACTTGGATTCTTGTTTAGAGGATTGTAGATGGCTATGGGATGCCCGGGGCTTCGATAATGTTCTTGTAGGGGGTAGTGGCCTAGTGGAGTGCTTTGCTTTGGATGATAAATTGAGTCCATGGAGGATTTTCCTTGTGTAGCTACATCACATTAGAGTTCTTATTGTGCATGGCATTATCATTGGAGCATGACATTTGTACTCTAGAGTGGATGACTCACTTGTGTCATCTACAAGGGCTTGTGCCCACATAGTATTGTTGGCTTCCCTTACCTCTCATATAAATATAAGGAGATAGTCTTTCACTTATATGACTTGTGTGTTCATTCTTTGTCATTCTTGAATAGAGATGTGGCCTAGAATAGGAGTGCGCTTGTCATCTCTCTTTCTCTGGGTCTTCACTTGTACTTGTTTTTCTCTCTCTTGGGTGCTAGGGTTTCTTGGTCTCTTTGGAGTTTCTTGGAGTTCTAGGGTTAGGGTTTTACTGTAAGAGTTTGGAGACTACGTTTTTTGGAGAAAACCCGAGGTCCAAAAACCCGAGGCTTGACTTGTGAAGAAGAGGAGAATGTCCTGCCTTGGAGATAGTGTTGGAGGGATCGCACTTGTTTTTCTTTGTGGAGCCAGCATTTAATGATTTACCCTATCTAGGGCATTTTGCGTGGTTGGATTTTGTGGCCTAAGAGGAGGTTATTATATTGTACTTCATCATTGAGATTATGTATGAAGTTTCCGGCCATACATATCTTTTGCCAATTTCAGATTTGATTTTCAGCTACGTGTGTTCTTCATATTTTGCTATTTACATCTATTTATGATCTTGCTGATTGGATATAAATAAAAGGACAAATTGTTAAGTGATTTGACATCTAAGGAAGAAAATAAAGGGACTAATTTTACTGCTGTAATACTGTTATTATTTCTGCTGTTAAAGTACGTTTTCAGATCTGAACGTTGATTGATAAGTTGCCCTAGAAGGGATGCAAACTTTTCTCATTGGTTGGTGTCTTTCTTCCTTAATTGCTGGAAAGTTTAGGGCTGTTTGAAAGTGAAATATTTTACTTTATGCTTCTGTTTTGTACTTTAATTTACAGCAGACCTAGGGCAGAAAATTCTGGGGTTAAGATCCAAGGGACCGCCTAGAAAGATGGTGAAATTTCTGAATTGCATTGAAGTGTCATTCCGGTGAAATTTCCAACACAAAGCACCCAAGTTTCCACATGTTATAATGCACCACTTTTCTTGGGTAGCAATCCTTGAGAAAAAAACCCATTTCTTCTTTCATGTATTGGATATAATGATATTTTAATGCACTTGGTTGAAGTAATACTTCTTGAAATAAGTGTTTTGGAGTTCAAATCTTGCTCTCTTTTCCTCCAAGGACTTAAGTCATAAAGCATACCCCTCTTTTCTTTGTATGCTCTCTTTGAAAATACTCTGGAGTCAATCTGATGTGTTTAGAGTCTTAGACACCAAATTTGGGCAACCTGATGCTGCACATACGTGCAGAGACTCAGCCACATGTCTGATTTTTTTGAGCTATGATACCACCTACTCTGGACTTTTATTGGGGCAACAATGTATTTTTTTCAGTATTTTTAACATTTTTTCAACATTGGGCGCTATTGCTTGATTTTTCAGCTTTGATGGAAAATCTTTTCAAGGGGGAGGGCATTTTCTGTACCTAACCACAACATCCTTAGTAGGTATTAGATTCTCCTCTCTCTCTCTATATAAATTATTTTATATCTATTCTCATAATGTTATATTTGTAAAAGGACCACTTTTATATAGTAAGGGCTTAATAGCTCTTATTAGTGACTTAAGCTTTAAGTTAAGAGTTGTCTCTCTATTTCTATACATAGGGGTTCCGCCCCTTTTCATATGTATCTCTCATCATTTTATCAGTACAATCAATCAATATCTGGTGTTTATTGGAGATGCCTTCTTACATTACTCAGATTTGTAGGTGCAATCCAGCCTTGGGTCTGCAAATGCCCCCAATTTTCCCTTGCTTTTGGCTCTTAGTTTCTGTTTTCTGTTTTGGTTATTTCCATAGTTACAATATTGAAACAGTACACTTCTAAAAAACGTGAGAAGGGTGCTTTGCTTTGGTAAATAAATTTGGATAAAATAAATTAGACAAATTTTAAATGTCAATTTAACTTCTACCAATCTTTGTAATGTAGTTCATGAACTACTATAAGATAAAGCTAAGTAGTCTACTTTCTTTTCTTGTTTAAACATCCACTTAGACTAGGAAGGTTGATTGAACTGTAGTAGTTTTGAATTTATTTTAGTTCTGGACCCTCACAACTACAAGAGTAGTCTAGTTTGTTTGTTATCGTAAATTTCTATGGATCTATCTTATCAATTTTAGCAGTTTATTTAGTATCTCAGTAGTTAGAATTGTTTGAAGAGAGATGTTTTGGATTATCTTACGTTCAGTGTATAGTATATACTGTTGTGTATAGGACAATGCATAAGTAGGTTTTGTACGTCCTCGAATTCATTTTATTGTATTAGTTGTATGGTTTATCTTCCCATGGTGGTGATCCTCCTAGAGGTGGTCCATAGTCCATATTGCAATGGAGGTTGTGTGTATGCTGTGACGCTTTCTGAGATAATTTGGAGAGATCAAACTTCAACAATTTTGCTTAATAGCTAGCAATGAGTTTAAGAAAAAATTGCTAGTCCAAGTTGGCCTAATTTGGGCTATTTTACATGGGCAGTTTTAATACACTTTCAATGGTTTTTCGAGTCTTTGACCCATCCCACACAGATTTCATTAGGAAATTCTGTCAGGATAAAGTCAACTATTATGAGCAAGTTCTGCACAAATTGTGTTCAGTTAAAGTACCTGTTGACCTACTTTAAGATTTTCCAGTTGTAACAGCTAAAGTTTTTATTTTTCGAACCACCTTTTTTAGTTTTTTCAAACATATCAGTGACTGCAAAATTCCATTAATCTACTAGTACAAAGTGGTCTTTCCACTTCAACAATTTTTTCCTTGTTATCAATTAGAGTATGCAAATTAATTCCCATGTTTAGATATCTGCATTCTTTGATATGGATTAGTTTTACTTGCATTTTACTGGTACAAATTAAGCACTGCATTCTTACATTTGGCTCGTAATTATTGCAGGTCCAGCATGGGTACAATGATACTGATATATTTTACTCTACAATCGGAAAAAATTGTTTTCTTATTCACATAGATGTTGCATGGAAGTCCTGTGTAATGTACAGATTTTGTGTGCTGTTTTCATGCATCCTCCATTCTTTAATTCAAGTTTTTGACTATACTGTATTCCTAGAGCACAATATCAAGATTTTTGTAAATGCTCAAAATAGGGGAGTAAACTATCTGTTGATAATTTTGTACCAGTTGACTGATGTCATATTTTCACTGTCAACTGTTTTCATCTCTTTCATCACTCCCCCAATTAGTTGAAGACATGTTTAAACTTATCATTTTGGATATTCTTTAACTTCTTATTTTAAGAAGGTTAAGAATTTCCTTTTATTGTGAGTCCCTATTGTATTTGAATAATACGGAAATATATGCAGGCCGCTTAATAAATATGTATGTGACCATATTCATTTTATGATGATTGAGGTTAGGGGTTAAGTGGTTAAATCACAATGGTCAATTTAGAGTGCTATATAATGTGATGTAGAGAGGGATGGGTAACTGTAGAGAGCGGTAATGTATTGTGGGTAGCCTACTTCAGACCCTGTAGATGTACTTGCTGCAACAGTATTATATGTGACATATATTACTCTTTCAAATTATATTTCTCTATTATTGTGTTATGGCTAAAAATAGCCCCTAGGTTAGCTTAAATGGTTGAGAGACGTAAATGAGACGTGAATTGCAAGTAGGAGGTCATGGAGTCAAGTCCTTAGTCTGGCTGCTTCTATGAATATTGTGGACCTTGCTCAATGCCCGGAAACATAAAATCGTATGCACAAATATTCTTGATGCCAAAGTGGTATCAAATAATTTACCTGCCTTGGAATTTGTGAAGATGGAAGAGTTTTAGAGTCTGTATCGGTGACCAAAATTTGGAAGGAGATTGAATCGTATTGAAGACCAAGGAAACCAAGGGCCGCAGAGGAGAGCAAAAATATATAGAGCTTGAATTAAAACGTAATACGGCAAAGTGAAATGTGCAAGTGAGTTTTTTATTTTGAAAAAAGAAACAAGTGTGGAGTCTGAATCGGTGACTAAAATTAGAAGGAGACTGATTCCTATTGGAGACTAAGGAAACTAAGGACCGCGGAGGAGAGCAAATATATGCAGAGCTTGAATTAAAACGTAAGGAGGCGAAGTGCAAGGGAGCTTTTAATTTTGAAAACATAAATCAAAGGTTTTTAACTTTTTTAATTATTGCGTATAGTTCAACTTCTGAAAACTTCGAGAGAAGAAAATAAAAGAAAAGAGAAGGACAATTTAGGGTAAGGAGGAAGAGGAAGCCGTTGGGAGCTGTTGAATCACTGGTAGATCCAGATGGAAAACAACAATCAACAGACCTGTAAGAATTACAACAGATCGAAATTGCAACAATCAACATAGACCTGTAAGAAGCGCAACAGATCAAAATTGCAGAGTGAAGGAGTTTGTGAGTTAAAGAAATCAGATTTCTACTGTGAATCACATGAACGCAACGAAAGTACACTCCTTTTTTCTAGACGTGAGGAGATAAATTATAGTCATACTGTCGACAAACCGGATCACGAAAACACAGAACGAAGCCTTTTTTTTTCAGCACGAGACACCAGAAAGAGAATCTGCATTTCAGCAGACCAAAAATTTGGTTTTGCTGACAGATTTGGATACATATCTCATGATTTGAAGAGAACAGGCAAATACTCGATACAAAAAATATAATTGCAGATTTCTAATCCATCAACAGTAGAATGAGAAAACAAATAAACATGAAAAATGCATTAGACAAGAAAAACAGAACCCTGATTTCCTAGGAATAAACAACTTGATTATTTTCCGATAAGAGAATCAATTTTCTCAGCAGATAAATCCAGAGAGCAAACTGATTGGAATAACAGAAATATGTTTTTATGTAGAAGTAAAACGTGCCTGAGCGGTCTAATACTGAGATTGTTGTGATACAAAGTATAAGACACGGTGCAGATTGATAGTACAAAGACATGAAGCAGTCGTGGTTCTCATGATAGCTGTGAAGAAGAGCAGACTTTGTTGTGCAAGTGTCGTTCCATATCCACCATGAAATTTAGTAAAGATCGCAAGCGAGATTCAAATTTTTAGAAGTCCATTTTTTTCAGTGTTACTCATGCAAAACGCAACAGAACAACTAGTAGGCCGCATGCTACATTGGGTAACCCTAAAGCTGTAGGTAGGCCTAAAAGCTGTATCCTAGAACCGTTAATTTTTTTTTATAAAATCCTGTTATTTTGGGTATTTATATTAATTTTTGAAGCATTTATTTGTCCAAGCCAAAGTATTCAAAATTGGAAAGAATTCAATAGAGCAAAACAAAATGCCCCATGATTGATTTAGTTAGATGCTGAGATAATCAGAACAAAAGAATAGGATAGTTAAAGGTTTCGAAGATTAATTTATTGACCTCTATAGTATATTGCAGTACATCAATGACAACCTCAATGAAAAAAAAAGGATCATGTGAAATTGTGATTGAGTAGGCTATTGGCACAACAATTTTATCCCAAATCTCTCCCAAGGATTCCGAAGAAACCTTTTTCATTAAATTTTGAAATGGTGCTATGGCCTAAAAATAATAAAAAATGACATCCCCAAATTTGATGCTCAAGACAACCGAAGGGTATGATTTCAATACTGAGGTTGAATGATACTATGAGATGTATCAAATCCATGATTATCACAATAAGATTAGAGTGGCATCAACATGTCTTTGAGGGATTTACCTATAATTGATTCCTATGGTGCATTGCCAAAACTCAAGGCCTACCAATAGATTAGCAATGGTTAAAGATTCTTCAAACAGATTTCGAGACATCTTAGAAAAAGTGATATTTGTAAAAGTACTCACTTGCAACAAATGGGAAGAATGGAGGAATATACCCATGAATGGGAAGTGCTTGTAGCACGTGTCCCAGGGTTGTGAGAAGGTAATCAACACAAATCTGCTTGTGAGGCTAAAAAAAATCTAAGGAATAAAATCAAGTTATTAGACATTAAAGACTTGGAAAAAGCAAGAGCAATGGCCACAGTCAAGTTACTGGGATAGTGATAATTTTCATTTTATTGAAAATGATAAAAGGTCAAAATACACACCTCCATTTGTTTGTAGCAACACCTTAAAAGAAAGAGTCCAGAAAACAAAAGTGCTTATTTTAGAGAAGATCGAGACCTGGGTCACAAATACAAAACAAAAGATATTGCAGGGTCGAGAGCAATAAAGTAGATGTTTCATCAAAAACTTAAATAAAGAAGAAGAGGCTTGTGGTAGCAATTTAGAGTCTGAAAATGCAATACCTTAAAATAAAGAGTCGAGAGGAAAAAAAGTGCTCATTGTAGAGAAGATTGGACCTTGGGTCACAAATATGGAAAACAAGTTTATATCATTGTAGGATCGAGAAAGTTAAAGTAGAGGTTTGCATCCCAAACTTAGATGGAAAAGATGAGGCTACCCCTACTTGGCACTTTGTTCCTAGGAGGACATTGCTTGAAGTTTTTAGCTCACCTCGTAGGACGAGTACGAGGTTGGGATGCTGAAGCATCTCGACTTCTCTAGTCAGTGACCATCTCCCTAGAGTGCCTTCACTCGCTCATATTCTCCCTTGATGTGCCAAGCCATCTCCTACTGCCTAGCCAGGTTTCGAACCAGTCCATCAAAGAGAATATATACATATTATATATCCATGTCACTTGGGCCTCACCTTCGACAAACCTGGGCTCGAAGATGTCTTTCTATCTTGAGTACTTCTTGGAGTTGCAGGATGTTATCATTGTTTTGATCCAAATGGGTATAGGTGGTCACCCACTTATTCCACTGGCTCAAAACAATTTCTCATGTTGACAATGTTCTTGTAATTTTCTATGGTTTTTTCGGGTCCAAAACTTTTGTGGCCGTTTTGAGGCCTTAAACGACGTCTTTTGGCGATTTGAGGGGCCAAATGGTTGGCATTGGCATTCATTTGGCTCCAGTTGAAAGTTGTAAAGCTTTGATAGACTTTTCCAATGGGCTATCTATTAGAACAGTAGAGTAAAGTTAAACTAGTTAACCTATCTAAGCAACCAACAACATATCATAAAAGATAAGAACATGAAAAGAAAAGGACAAGAGAACACCGATATACGTGGTTCACCATAATGGGTTACATCCACGGGAAGGTAGTCTTCTATTATCTCCAGAATGTCTTCTCCAATCTTACAAGAGAGCAACACACAAATACCCCAAAGAATATAGATGATGTACAACAGTGTCACAATAGTACCACTACTACATCAAGAATACATGATATGTAGAGACTCACTTGACCCTATTATATACTAAGAGATGAGGAGGAATTACTCTCACATATTGCATGTGGGATGATATAATTCTCCAAAATAACATTTCGTAATACAATACCATGGACAAATACTCTACACAAGTAAATACTACACCATATAACTATGGTTAAATGTACTCTTTTACATAAGAATGTAGACAACTTTCAACATAATACATAGACAGTATTACCTTCCAAGGAATATAATATATTCCAACACTTCCCCTTAATAATGGTTGGGAGAAGGGCCCACACTAACACTAAGGAAGGAAGGAGTCATTACTGCTCCCCCTTGATGACAGTTTCCCACATTCCAAGCAAGGAACGAAGATGCACAAACTTCGCCTTGGTGAAGGATTTGGTGAAGATATCTGCTGCTTGCTGCTCGGTAGGACAATACTGAAGAGAAAGAATACCATCTGCCACAAGTCCGCGAATGTAATGAGTGTCAAGGTCGAGATGCTTTGTCTTGGAGTGATATACCGGATTATAAGCAAGCTGGATTGCACCCTGATTGTCACATTTCAACACAGTGGATGATTTCGAAGCCAGACCAAGCTCTGTAAGAACATGCCGTAACCAAACTGCTTCTTTAGATGCTTCTTTGGTTGCTCTATATTCTGCTTCACATGAAGATAAAGAAAGAGTCTTCACCTTCTTGCTCGACCAAGAAATCAGACCTGAACCAAGTTGAAATACATAACCTGCAGTGGACCGTCGATCATAACTGTCATTTGCCCAATCAGAATCTGTGTAACCAGAGAGTGAAACTGTAGTACTGCTTGAATAAAAAACACCATAGTGTAATGTCCCCTGTAAATATCTCAGAATCCTCTTGGCTGCCTGCCAATGACTTTCATGAGGTTGCTGCATGAATCGAGAAACCAAACTGACGACAAAAGAGAGATCTGGTCGGCTGTGAGTTAAATATATCAAACTGCCTACAAGCTGACGATAAAGAGTAGCATCAACAAGCAGTGTGGTATACTCAACAATCAACTTTACACCAGACTGAAATGACGTAGGAGTAGATCTACAATCACTCATATGGAAACGAGTCAACAAGTCTATAGCATACTTCGGTTGAGAGAAACATACCATCTGCCATATGCTAGATTTGAAGACCTAAGAAATAATGCAATAAACCAAGGTCAGTCATTTCAAATTGCTTTTGAAGATCACTTTTTAAATTTTGAATTAATGTAAGCTGGCTGCTTGTGATGATTAGATCATCTACATATAAAACAACAATGAGAATATTAGTACCAAAGTTCTGAACATACAAATTTGGATCAGATATACAACGCTTAAAACCATTCTTAAAAAAATATGCATCAATTTTATCATACCAAGCCCTAGGTGCTTGTTTGAGACCATATAAAGACTTGTGTAATTTACATACTAAATTTGATGATTCAACATTAATAAAACCAGGAGGCTGTTGCATATAAATTTCTTCATTAAGATCACCATTTAAAAAAGCACTTTTAACATCCATTTGTTGTATTTCCCATTTATAAGATGAAGCAATAGATAAAATGGTTCTTATTGTATTCATTTTAGCAACATGAGCAAAAGTTTCATTATAATCTATACCTTCAAGTTGATTAAAACCTTTTGCAATTAACCTAGCTTTATACTTTTCAATCTGTCCTTCTGCAGTGAACTTAGTTTTATAAACCCATTTACAACCAACTAAATTCTTACCAACAGGAAGAAGAACAAGAGACGAAGTGGAATAAGTGGGTGGCCACCTATACCCAAGGCTAAGGACATTTTATCATAAAGCCTTATTGAAGGGCATGAGGTTCTTTTGACTACCATTGTCGACAATGAAATGTGGTGGAGTCCCCTGCACCCATAGTTGTGAATGGATGAGGCGCTCCACTTCCTCTGGCTCCTCTAACTCTCCTGGTTGGATCTTTGCAATTGCGATGGTGGCACTAGGTTCTACGTCAATGATTTGCTTACCCCTTTCTTTCTCTGCATCAATGTCTAAGTCTGAGTCTGGATCCAGGGATTTTGTCTTGCCTAACAATGATTGTTTTGAGCGGCATTCATCAGTGTTGTGCCAAGGGCTTTTGTGGAACTCGCACCACTTACCAGTGTCCTTCATTTTCCCATTACCCCTCTTTGCATGCGCCTTGGACTGGTTGTTGGGACTTTGGCTATCCTTGCTCTGTCCTTTGGGTTGTGAATTAGGGCCACTTTTTCCCAGCTTCTGTTGCTGATTTGCAAACCCAAAATCCCGCTTGTTCTTTTGCTTAAACTATTGCTCGATCTTGATGGCATATTGGTAAGCTGCTCCTAGTGAAGATATGTCCAGTGAATCCATCTTCGTCTGAATGTACCTGTGTAGGCCACTGTAGTACTTTAGAAGTAAGTGTTGTTCGAAGTCTCTAATACCCAGCTTTAAGTGCAAGGTATGGAATATATTAGTATACTTCGACACTATTTGGTCTCTTTCCTGGTGCAATGTCGTCCATCGGGTGTATTGGTCATCATAGTCTCCGACAGGATAGAACTCCTCTTTAAAGATTCCCAAGTGGGTTATGTATTGAATATATCATATGCATCCCTCACATGGCTCTCGCAGTACTCGTCCTACTAGTCTTTGACATGCGGGAGGGACTTAAGGAGCGCAAAGGTGATCTTTTCACTGTTGGAAAAGTTTTGAACAGAGAAGTAACCCTCTAATAGACTCAACCATTTTTCCAAAGCATCTTTATCTATCTTTCCTTCAAATAAGGAGATGCCAAATTTAACTTGTACATTGAAGGGAGTCACACCCCTGAAACGATTGCTCATTGAAGGTGCATCCGTCGTCGTTGGCATTCTTCGAAGGATTTGGGTGAAGTTATCCATCATCTCATTCTTGTGTCACACGAGGGCTTCCTCGAGCAACGATTAAATAGGATCTCCTGCTCTATCATATCTTTTTTCTTCTCTCTCCATGTGAGGTTGTTTGGGACGAGAGGTATTTTCCCAAAGCTCAACTTGTTAGAGACCCAACTCTCGGTATTTAGATCTCGTCAGGGACATGCACTGAGAAACCACAAGAGCAGAATGCTTTGATACCATTGATCTGGATTTATGTGAGAACGAAATGAAAGAGCATATATATATTCATATACACATATATATGACAATAAACACAATGATACAGTAAACTCAGGTTCTATTAAATGAATGAAGCATAACAAACTGTAAAACAACTAGAATGGTGGTAGTTGTATCTCTGAGAATAGATGTGGCGGCTATGCTCACTTGTGACAAGCTCATTACAAAAGGAGGTCGAAGGGCATTTTATCATAAGGCCTTGGAATGGCAGAAAACCCTAAACCTAACCCTAGGAGATGAATCATCATAAAGTTTGCGGCCCCAAGGTGGTTAGTTGAACAGTCAATTTCTCGAGGTCATAACTTTTGCATAGGATCATCGTTTGGGGCGCTCGATAGTGTTATAATAGTAGAGTCAAGCTAAACTAGTTAACCTATCTAAGCAACCAACAACATATCATAAAAGATAAGAACATAAAAAGAAAAGGACAAGAGAACACCGATATACGTGGTTCACCCTAATGGGTTACATCCACGGGAATGTAGTCTTCTACTATCTCCAGAATGTCTTCTCCAATCTTACGAGCAAAGCACAAATACCCCAAAGAATATAGATGATATACAACGGTGTCATAATAGTACCACTACTACATCAATAATACATGATATGTAGAGACTCACTTGACCCTATCATATACTAAGAGATGAGGAGGAATTACTCTCACATATTACACGTGGGATAATATAATTCTCCAAAATAACATCTCTTAATACAATACCATGGACAAATACTCTACACAAGTAAATACAAAACCATATAACTATGGGTTAAATGTATTACTCTTTTACATAAGATTGTAGACAACTTCCGACATAATACAGAGACATTATTACCTTCCAAAGAATATAATATATTCCAACACTCCCCCTTAATAATGGTTGGGAGAAGGGCCCACACTAACACTAAGGAAGGAAGGAGTCATTACTGCTTCCCCCTTGATGACAACTTCCCCCATTCCAAGCAAGGAACGAAGATGCACAAACTTCGCCTCGGTAAAGATATCTGCTGCCTGCTGCTCGGTAGGACAATAATGAAGAGAAAGAATACCATCTGCCACAAGTCCACGAATGTAATGAGCGTCAAGGTCGAGATGCTTTGTCTTGGAGTGATATACTGGATTATAATAAAATGGCCTTCTCCAAGGCTTGATGATAAAATGCCCTTCGACTTCCTTTTGTAATGAGCTTGTCACAAGTGAGCGTAGCTGCCACATCTATTCTCAGAGATACAACTACCACAATTCTAGTTGTTGTTTTACAGTTTGTTATGTTTCATTCATTCAATAGAACTTGAGTTTACTATATCATTGTGTTTATTGTCATATATATGTGTATGTGAATATATATATGCTTTTTCATTTCGTTCTCACATAAATCCAGATTAGTGGTATCAAAGCATTCCGCTCTTGTGGTTTCTCGGTGCATGTCCTCGACGAGATCTGAATACTGAGAGTTAGGTCTCAAACTAGCTGAGCTTTGGGAAAATACCTCTCGTCCTAAGCAACCTCACATGGAGGGAGAAGAAAAGAGAGATGATAGAGCAGGAGATCCTATTAAACCATTGCTCGAGGAAGCCCTCGTGTGACACAAGAACGAGATGATGGATAACTTCGCCCAAATCCTTTGAAGAATGCCGACGACGACGGATGCACCTTCAATGAGCAATCATTTCGAGGGTGCGACTCCCTTCAATGTACAAGTTAAATTTGACGTCCCCTTATTTGAAGGAAAGATAGATAAAGATGCTTTGGGAAAATGGTTGAGTTTGTTAGAGGGTTACTTCTCTGTTCAAAATTTTTCCAACAGTGAAAGATCACCTTTGTGCTCCTTAAGTCCCTCCCGCATGTCAAAGACTGGTGGGACGAGTACTGCGAGAGCCATGTGAGGGATGCATATGATATATTCAATACATAACCCACTTGGGAATCTTTTGTCGATGCCGTTAAAGAGGAGTTCTACCCTGTCGAAGACTATGATGACTAATACACTGAGTGGATGACATTGCACCAGGAAAGAGACCAAATAGTGCTGAAGTATACTAATATATTCCATACCTTGCGCTTAAAGCTAGGTATTAGAGACTTCGAATGACACTTAGTTCTAAAGTACAGCAGTGGCCTGCACAGGTACATTCAGATGGAGATGGATTTCCTGGACATATCCTCACTAGGAGCAGCTTACCAATATGCCATCAAGATCGAGCAAAAGTTTAAGCAAAAGAATAAGTGAGATTTTGGGTTTGCAAATCAGCAGCAGAAGTTAGGAAAAAGTGGCCCTAATTCACAACCCAAAGGACAGAGCAAGGATAGCCAAAGTCCCAACAACTAGTCCAAGGCGCAAGCAAAGAGGGGTAATGGGAAAACGAAGGACACCGGTAAGTGGTGCGAGTTCCACAAAAGCCCTTGGCACAACACCAATGAATGCCGCTCAAAACAATCATTGTTGGCCAAGACAAAATCTCCGGATCCAGAATCAGACTTAGAAATTGATGCAGAGAAAGAAAGGGGTAAGCAGAGCATTGACGTAGAACCTAGTGCCACCGTCGCAACTGCAAAGATCCAACTAGAAGAGTTAGAGGAGCCATAGGAAGTGGAGCGCCTCTTCCATTCACAATTATGGGTGCAGGGGACTCCACTACATTTCATTGTCGACAATGGTAGTCAAAAGAACCTCATCTCGGTCGAGGTCGTCGAAAGATTGAAGCTTCCGACGGTTCCACATCCCCAACCCTACAACATTGGTTGGCTGAGCCATGGACGAGACATTCGTGTTAGTCAATAGTGCTGCCTCTCCTACGACATCAATCCCTTCGAAGATGAGGCAATGTGTGATGTTGCCCCACTTGAAGTTTGTGATGTTCATTTAGGACAACCATATATGTTGAAACATCATGGTGTGTATGACTCTAGATCTCGTAGTGTTATTATTACTTTGGGAAAGAAACTGTACAGGATACCAGATATACTTTCTGCTACTGCAGTGTCTCTCATCACAACAAAGCAGTGCAAGAAGGTAATCTCCCAGAAAGGGAAATTCGTACTCTTCATGGTTCATTCTGAGGGGAAGCGAAATATCACAACAACATCCACTGTCTCCACACAAAACCCCTCTATGCAGCAGAAATAAGTGGACAAGATCGGGGAAGCATACAAAGACATATTCACCACACCTGTTGAGGTTCCAGTACATTGTTAGGTCAAGCATTCCATTGATTTGATCTTTGGTGTGCCTTTACCTAATGGGCCAGTATACATGCATTCCCTCACGGAGAATGAAGAAATCAAATGATAGATTCAAGAGTTAATCCAAAATGGGCACATTCAACCTAGCTCCTCACCTTGTGGGAGCCCAATTGTGTTGGTACAAAAGAAAGATGGGACATGGTGATAATGTAACGACTACTGAGCTCTAAACGAGATCACAGTCCAGAATTAGTATCCCATTCCTCGGATCGACAACCTCCTCGATCAGCTCAAGGGGGCCAAGTATTTCAGCAAGATTGACATGAAGTCCAACTATCATCAAGTGCCAATTGAGCAGACCGATGTATGGAAGTTTGCCTTCAAATATGGAGAAGGCCTTTTTGAGTGCCTGGTCATGCCTTTCGGCTTGACTAATGCTCCAACAACCTTCATGAGGATGGTGGATGACATTCTACGACCATTTACCAATTCCTTTGTAGTCATATATCTAGATGGTATCCTCATCTACAATAGAACATGGGCAGAATTTCTGCAGCATATCCACCAGGTCCTTAGCACCCTGTGACAACACAAGCTATATGTCAATCTAGAGAAGTGCTTATTTGTCAAGGAAAGGGTTTAGTATCTAGGATACATTGTGGACGAACATGGTGTTCATGTTGATTCGACTAGGATCAAGCCATTCGCGATTGGATGACCCCAAAGACTCTCACAGAGCTTCACAACTTCCTAGCCTTGCAAACTTCTATTGTAGATTTGTGTTGGGCTTCTCTAATATTGCTTGGTCCATTAGCCAAGTGACCAAAGGTGGATCTAACGCTAAGTTCATCTGATCCAAGCCACAACAACACACATTTGAGGAGCTAAAGCAATGCTTATGTTCGATGCCCTTCCTTATCTTACCAGATCTACAACAACCCTTTGAGATCGAGACAGATACTTCGAACTACGCTGTTGGTGCGATCCTCGCTCAACATGGCCATCCAATGGCATATCATAGTGAGACACTTTCAGATATAGTCCGCAACTCCCCTACTTATGACAAGGAAATGTACTCCATTGTCCAAGCCTACCGCCAATGGAAGCATTACATCCTTGGAAAAGAGACAATCATCCACACTGATCACAAGCCCTTGTAGTCCATGCAAACCCAAGGAAAGTTATAGAATGACCGCCACCAAAAGTGGTCCACTTACTTGCAGCAGTTCCACCTGAACATTAAATATAAGAAGGGCAACACCAATCGAGTTGTTGATTGCCTCAATCGACCTCCAGTGGAAACATTAACCATGATGCTCGACTCTTGTGGCCATGAGACCTCTGGGTGGCCTCAACTTTATGACAATGATTATCGTGTTCGCTCCTATCTATTAATCCTTGTGTGCAGGTACACCAGTGGTAGACTTTCATCTTCAGGAAGGATTGCTATGCCACCTGGGCCATCTTTGTGTTCCTTCAAGCGAGCGTGCGAAGATTATTTGGGAAGCACGTTATAGTCAGGTGGTAGGGCACTTTGGTATTAAGAAGACAATGGTAGTCTTGTAGAAGTATTTAACCAGAGCACGAAAATAAAAAGTAAGCTCAACACCATCTTACTGTTTTTAACGAGCTCGAAGATCGGTTGAAAGAATGCTCAGGGCATCTTCTTCATTTTTTAATGAGCTTGACACATAATAGAAACTATGCTCAAAATGTCGTTTCATGGTTTAGCGAGCTCGAAACTAAAAATAAAATATGATAAAAAAATCCTATTGATGGGTGTTTTCCCAACATGATGTCCAGTGGTTGGTACTTTCTCGTAGTAAAACTGTCAAGTAACTTAACTCTAACATAATATAAAGAGGTAGGATACATGCCCCCCAAGCTTCATTTCGTCTGCTTACTCTTTTCTAAATAAATTTCAGGTTATTTCTAGAAAAAGGTTCACCAGGAACAGAGAAAGAAAGAGGACCAAGTGCTACAAGTAGATGAAATGAAGGTTCAAAAATTGAGTCTTGACACAATGGAAGAATCCATTTAATTTTTTAACGAGCTTGACACGAAAATGGAACCATGCTCAAGGTGACTTGTTTCATTTTTACACAAGCTTGAAACAGAAAATAACTATGCTTGTGGGGACCTGATTCATTTTTACGCAAGCTTGGAACAGAGAATAATTATGCTTGAGGTCGGTTTTATTTTTTAACGAGCTTGAAACCAGAAATAAACATTGCTCAAAGAAATCTGTTTCATTTTTTACCGAGCTCGACACAGAATAGGAACTCTGCTCACAAACAGTTCTAAGCCAACATGATGTCTAGAGGTTGGCGGGTTGCCTCCTTACATAAAAAGCTAGTGACTTAACTCCAGTATGATGTCTAGAGACTAGAGACATGCCCCCAAATCTTCCTCATAAAGAAAAGAAGCTATGGTTTTCAAACGATTGAACTTCGTCACAATGTCTGGAGTTGAGAGACATGGCAGGTGAAGGGGAAGGAACCACAAGAACATGCGGGATATTTAGGGAAGTCTGATGGCTAGGAGTCATATGATGATTATGTTTAAAAAATGAAAGTTGATCAATGGTCACAATATTCCCATCATGAGGAAAATGCATCACTTGAAAGAGTGTGGACACTACAACTTTCATGGCGTAAACATAGTCTTGCCCAAGGAGTAGATTAAAATATAAGGGACCTTGGACTACCATAACATCAATACAAACAATTTTCCCTCCTAAAGTGATAGGCGAACGAGGAAGGATCCCTAAAGGCGCAGTATGTATTCGATTAAAAGCCAGTATTTGATATGTGGCTGGCACAAGCTGAGGAGAACCTATGGCTTGCCAAGCAGTTGAGGATAGAATACTAACATAATCCCATTCGTTAATAATAGTGTAGAGTATGCTTTTAGCAGTGACTCGCACAAATATCCGAAAATGAACAATCGAATGAAGACGAGATTCTGTTATGATTACTCTAGTCAAAGGAAATAACCTCATTACTTGGAGAGGGTCCTGTTCAAAGAGACAATTTCCTCTTGCGTAGAACAATCCAAAATGACTACGAAAAACTTAAGCGGGTTTCAGTTCACTCTCAACTGGAAGAGAGGGACATGATGAAGACTGTGTCGAAGCAACTACTTCAATCTTAACACTCTGAGGAAAGAGTGGGATTGGGTGGAGATGACATTGACTCAACCACTTTAACTTCACTCTCCAAGGGAAGAGTGGGATCAACCGAGGATGAAGCTGGATCAATCACTTCATCAACCAATGGATGGTCAAGGGACAACTTACAATAATCTATTGGAAGCCGTTGCTGAGGAGCAGTAACATCTTCCAACAACTTTGAAGCTTCATCCATGCGAGGACAAAGGTAAGTAAGGTGCATGCCCTTACATAACAAGCAAGGATATCTAACTTTTCCTTTTCGACTCTTAACCAAAGAGTCACTGGTTGACGGGGTATCATCAGTATAATGACCATAGGCTGATGACATGGGGTGTTAGAAACCCTCGGGGCCACTCTTCTAAAACCTGGGACAGACCATGACAATATGTTAGAAGACGACTGCCCTTGCAAAGTATACAAGGGAAGTTGGGCTTACGATGTGTTTTTGTGGGAAATTCAACACTCTCAGCACTGCGATCAGTGGATGATGGGTTTCTAACATGATGATCAGAGGTTGGAGCTGTGACCTTCTGCTTAGCGTTCTTCTTCTTACCCTTCCTTTTCCTCTTCTTCTTACCCGTCCATTTACTAACATCAGAGTTTTCCACAGGTGAAGAGAAAGAAAGGGAAGTTGATTCAACATTCGAAGAAGAAGGAGAAGGATGAACATGAGGTTGATGCTCATGCGGTGAAGGACCATGATTCAACACAATCGTTGCACTTGGTATAACGGGATTGGAGAATAACCACATGGATAATCCTATAGTCAATCCGGGAAGACTCAAAGTGGCCATAAAATGAGGACCAACACTTCCACAAGGGGGAGAAACAAAAGACATACCCTGAAAAGGGGTCTCTTGGTTGGTGGTCCTAGGAGAGTCTTCCATATACAAACTCTCAAAGAATCTCTGAAGTACCACACAAATAAAACACTACTCAATTCTAAAAGCAACAAACAAACTGTATGAATAAGAGTGGATGAAAAGTCAAGATTCTCACAGGATTATCAAGGCTTCACAACTCACTATATACCGCAAGGTCCAACAATAAAACACGATAATGAGGATGGGGATTGTACCCTTGCCTAAATACCCGACTACCTGGATGGTACGTGTGTATTAATCTCCCCGAGTGTTGTTCTCGATATATTGCGATGCCAAGACGACCAAAAGGTTAACTCAGTCGGTCACAAGAATCCTAATAGGGTTTCTCGATATACACTAGGTACTAGGGAGCTCAACTCCGTCGTGGTGTTGTCTAATGCACACCCGCATGACAAGAGCCTTTCGATATACTACTGAGTACTTGAAGTACTTTTCTATATACCCGAAGGTACGTGAAAATCCATATATAATGGTTGGTACGGGGAAGAACTACAAGCCCTCGAGATGCAATGTAGGAAAATAACGACAGCTTCCACACTTAAAGATGCCGAAACACGTCTCTAACTTACACACAATTACTAAATGATTTTAATCCTAAGTTAGCGTTAATTTTATCTTATGCGGTTAAGTGGATGCATGAGGTGTAGACAAGAAATGTAAAAAGAATGCAAATCCTAGCTACATGACGATGCGCATTTCTCTTTTCATGAAAACTACCTAAGGTAAGGAAAGATTTTTCCTTTTCAAACTAGAATGAACCTAAGCAGTAATGAAATTAAAAATTCCTTCCTAGAGTGTAATAACTCTAACTTTCTGCAATAATAGTCCAAAAATCCCAACGAAATCAAAGATGCAACAAATATTAACAATGTATAAAACAAAATAGCGAAGCACTTTGATTTTAAAATGCATGTATCAAAATGGAACTTGATAACTAAACTCTTTTCAGATCTACAAACATAACATGAGAGAATGTCTACAACACTCCATTCATTCAGAAGTCCCAAAAGAAAAATGACAAGCACCCAAACAACTCAAAGGCACTCAAGAATTGTTTCAAAATCTACCAAATGCAAATCAAAACTCAATCATTGAGTGGAGGAAGGGTTTGGAGTTCATATCTAATGATCTGAACAGATTTGGTAATGTGATCAGGGATGGCAAGATTGAACCAAAAGGTGGGAGTTTGAAATTTCCCTCCACAACCAAGTTACTCACTTGACTAGTAAAACACCCACAATCAATAAAATCAAAACCAAACATAGACAATGTTAGGCCTAGGGGCTATGTGACCGTAATATACAGCCTACAGATCACTATCCTTAATAATGAGATGTGTACCCTTGAACTTGCCTAAATACCTGGAGTATTTGTTTCAAATGGCTTGGAAAGAGGTTTTGGCTTTTAAGTTTCCAATTATGGCTACCCTAACGCACTTTGCCTCTTTACAACAAGCGTCATATTTGACAGACGCACATTGCACATTTACAATATGTGTCTGTGACACTTTCTGTCTGTAAACAACAGGTGTGGCCTCTCCCTTACACCAATTTCTCTTTCACAAAGTGTGTCGACACTCCTTAAAATAAAAAAAGAGTAGGTTCGAGAGCCTTCTAGAAGAAATCTCTCGTGGAGGCTTATCCCAATAGATCAACATAGGTGGCAGTTTAACCCCTAACCTCATGGGATGAAACCTTAACCTTCTCCAAGGAACCCTCAACTGCCTTTTTGGACTATAAATACAAGCTAACCCTCACGGTTGAGGGGAGGAACAAAAAAATATCCATATGCTGCTGAAATATTCGTAGAACTGAGATTTCATTAGAGGCAAGGTTGGAGTCTTGAGGCAAAGGGCTAGTTGGATAAGTACAACACCAAGGCACCATGGTTGTAATTTCCCCCTCTTTGTTGTTAATACCGTAATGAGTTTACTTTTCCATAAATGATGTTTAAACTCATTTATAGAATTTCTCCTTGGTTATTTGCTTAGTTCTAACAATTTATCTCATAGTTTCAATTTATTTCTTGTTCTACTTGAATCTTTTGCAGGTTATTTCCTTCTCAACAAGCGGGACAAACAAATCTTGGAGATGACAAGGACCTTCTTTTGACAAGGATTCTATGTATTATTAATTATTGTGAGTGATCTAGGAAAGAGTTTGCATTTCTGTCAAGTTTTGTTCTAGATCTAAACCATTTAGACTAGAGTGCTTTGTTTTTGTTTGCATTGACAAGTGCCTTGAAACAAAATTGGAGACCATACCGGGGAAAAATCCAGTGTTTGGGTTGTTTTAATTATAATTTTAAATCTTCCTTTTGTTCTCTCAAGAGTGTTTAACTCAGCTTGTTTCTGTTGCAAGTTGATTTTTAAGGTCACTTAGTGATCCAAGGAATTTTCATCTCGTTCATCGTTAGTTGAATTTTTGGGTAAATCTTGCTCTTTCAATTTTTATTTGCGTTGGAGGTAGTTGGGTTATGTTTTTTGAACGCATATGGTTTTTTGATGCACTTTGTTTATAGTTACAGAGCGTCACTGATGTTCTATATCGGTGTACAAAAGGCGTCACCGACACTTTTTCCCAGTGTATAGAAAGCGTCGACCAAGAGAGGATGCACTAGTGCAAATTGACAGACTATGTCACTATAAGTGTTCATTGACCTTTCACTCAATATTTTGATTTGATTATTGAATCTTGTTTTTGGGTAGATGCACTTTTTTTGTAGTTTGTATGCTAGAAAGGATTGGATCTTATCTAATCTTTTACTTGATTTCAAAAGATTAGATTTTTATAAAGTTTCATTAGCTTGTTGTTTTGGGTATGAGTATTTTGTCTTGGGCTAATGGTATGATTCCATAGATATGTTTTGTTATCAATATCTACATAAAAGGAAAACAGAATTTTGTTTTTGTATGGACTTGTAGAAAAATATTTTGTTTTCTTCCTTTCATTTGTAATATTTGATTTAATTTTTTTTTGGCTTTAATTCATTTAGTATTAATTTGCATTTGGTTTATACGAACACACAAAAAAAAGTTTTAGAAATTTGTAAATTTGGGAACATTAGTTAGTTTCTTCTTTTTATTCTACTAGAGATATGTTTTTACCGAAGTGTAAAGAACTTGTTTGTTTGTATTTTGGTCTCAAATTTTGAAGGATTTAGTTTGATTAGGTTTCAGGTTGAATGTTTGATTGTGTATTTTGGGAAAACAATATCTTACTCTCTTCTTAAATAGGGCATGTATTGAAAGAAAAAGCAAAGACTTGCACTTCATCATTGTATGGTTTATGAGTTGAGTCTTCACATCCACTTAACCATAACAAGACAAATCAAATGCTAGTTAGGATAAACTTTTTATCAAGTTTGTGTATTAGGTTAGAGACGTGTTCCGACGTCTTAAAACATAGTAGTTGTCGTTATTTTCCTACACTGCATCTCGGGAAGTGCACGGTTCTTCCACGTACCAATCACTATATTGAACGACCTTTCACGCACTTTTATGGTATACATAAAGTTTATTTTATGTACTTGGAGGTATATAGGAATGCCCCTTTCAAATGGTTATGCATTAGACAACACTACTATGGATTTGAGATCCCACATACCTTGTGTATATGGGGAGACACCATTAAGATATTGATACCAACTGAGTAACCTATTGTCTATCTTGTCGAAGCAATACACCGAGATCAACAATTGGGAAGCTACTATGCACGCATTGTCTAGGTAGGCGGGTGTACAGGCAAGGGAATGGTCCCAATACTCCTTGTTTCGTATTATTGTTGGACACTGGAGTATATCGCGAGGTATGATGACTTGACATTGTTGTGAGGATCTAGACTCTACATCCCACCTACCACAAGTTTGCTTGTTTCTATTAGATTGAGTACCGCTAGTTTTTATGTGTATAGTTAAGATATTTTCAAGATATAGAGTTTTCCTAACATTCTAGCAGAACAAAATTTAAGACGATCCTATTGAATATGAGGATTATCACCTGAATACCCACGGTTCACAATCCTACAACCCAACAAAACATGGAACAAGAAATGGATGTAACTTCCGATGTTGAAACATGAACTCCACTAGAGCAAGAAGGGATTCCTATCACTGCAGGCGACGGGGAGTTTTCTCCTCCTACAAACATTTCGATAACTAATATATCAACACCTTTGATGGTAGAACAACCTTTTTCTCATAACACATTTTCTATAGGTCCATCCCCTTCTTTTAGACCAGTTTTCTACCTGCCATCATTAGGAGACCAAGTCATGACCATGTTTGGTCTTTCTGCACCATTCTGGGGTATAAACTTAGGTCAGTATATTTCTGATTTTGGTTCTATGAGTACTAGCCAAGTCCCTTCCATGGAGTTAGCACCTTGTTCAGGTACATCTACTAGAACAATTTTCCATTGTCTTTTACCGAGTGATATTCTTGGTCGTTCTATTGGGATTCCTTCTAGTCAAACCGTGAATGTTAATGCTCCTCCATCACCCACAATTATGCGGTTTAGTACTCACTCTACTCCACAAGTCAACACTATGGAAGTTTCTCAACCTGCTCAAACATTAACTTTTAATGCTTCAACAAGAAGTTCATTTATGCCTTCCATTAATCTTCCAAATGTAATTGTACATTATTCTTCATATTTAAGTCTACCTATAGCAGGAGGCCAATATACACCTACTTTGTATAATATATCAGGTGCAATTCCTTTGGCTTCAGGGCTAAGCAGAGTTGGCGGTCAACCCACTATTGTCCCTCAACAATTCACCGATGTTCAACAATCACCACCTACTTGGGGGAAGCAAAACCACCTGTTTGGGCCAGCTAGCACAACAACTTACCATAGGTACTCAATATTCAACTAGGGGGGGGGGGTTATTCCCAATTACTACTTAATCCCCCTGCTGCAAATTTATATTCTAGTGTACCTTATCTGTGTAGAAATTCAGCAGGTGGTTCTAGCTCCAAAGATATTTCTTACAGATATGCACAGGAAAAATAAACAGAGGAATAATGAGACTGAACACAAGAGAAGTGAAGAATGATTGAATAATATTCTATGTATTATTAGTCAACAATAGTGTACATAAATAATACATCATTGAGAGACAAAATCGAGTTGCTAAGGAGACAACTCATGCTAGCTCATAAAGTAGGCTTACTAAATATGAAAAACCCCCATAGGTGACTAAAGTAATTTCCAAATCAGTCCAAGAGCTCATGAATTGGATAAAGCATGAGTGAGAGATGAAAAATATTACTAATCATGGAATTTCTAGAGAAAATCATAGAGGATGGGTTGGCCACAAAAGATAGTAGTTTCCTAGTTAACTAGCTTTACCTTATCCATTGAAAAGCATAAAAAATAGTCTAAAGGAAGAAAAGGACAAGAAGGAGCAGTTACTAATCTAGGAAGTCAATAATGTTGGCAATATCTTATCTAAAATTAGTATAAGGCACTCACGGGGTATTTATGGCAAGTGTTGACCAAGTGGTGGTGTATGGAGGCCAACTACCTAGTCTAGCACATAGGAAATTAGCCAAAATGATTAATTAATTATATCCTAAGTATGTGATGGGTTTTTAATATTATAACACCCCTCCTTTAGCCTGAATTTATGGTGGAATATTTGAAAAAATATCAAAAATATATATAGGGCCCAACAACAAGGCTATGGTCACCTTTTACAATTTATTTTGTCCAAACAACTAAGGAAAGAGGCAAACCACTTGGAGAAAATCCTCCTGAAAAAAGGACATGGCACTGAAATGAACAACATGTCTCCACTTTGTCTTTTTTCTTCACTTGGGTGAGCTGATTTAACTACTTCTTGTTGAAGAACTTGGCGAAGCAGTTGTGAACTCCATGATCATGCGCTAAAGAAACAATGTAGTCTCTGCAAAAAGCAAGTGGAGAGGCTCCTTGTAGCTCATCATATTATGATGGAGGAGAATTACATGAATGCTTCTTTCTTCCAACATACTTTGATCTGAAAACATAATTAGTAAAGGAAAAGAGACCTATGCATACTCCTTCCCAAAGAGTAAAAAACTCAATACAATCAGTTCCTATTATAGCTGTAAAATGGTGAACTAGCCCATATATTTTCCTTCCAAACTGATGTAACACCTTCCCAATTCTGAAATGAGGCTTAAGAGACTCTGAAATATCATAATTACAGTCATATGGAGTAGAAAAAACCAGAGGTATAGTGTCTCCATGAGTATATAAGGCCATAGTAGGAAAATGATGTACAACTAGGTAAAACTGATGGATGAGTAAACATGAATGGTATATGGACATGAAATATGAAACATGGATGTTTATATCAGATCCAAACATGTGTAACATGATTCCAAAGATGACTAATGACATGGATAACCAACCAATGAAAAATAAACAAGAATTGAAACCAACATAAAAATGTGACACTACATAGGAATCCAAGGAGGAATCAACTAGTGAACTTGGGGTTTGTATAGTCTTATGTGTATTCAAAGGATGGGTAAATGGTATGGATAATGTCATAACCTGCATATTATCCTGCAAACTTACTTCTAAATCATAATCATAAGAATTTGAATGGAGTAAGAAAGAGTTGGATAAATACAAGTCGAGAACTAGTGAAAAACACAAGTAATGGAAGATGGCTCTAGTGAATAGATAGGTAATTTATCCAAGGAAGACACTAATATTTATGATTTATATATATTAGAAAATGAATCTAGATCAGATAATTGCAAAAATTATTTAACTCTAGCACTCAAAGCATAGCTTTTATTACCTTGGGATGGTGCATTGTGACAGTGCTCTAGGGATTCAACAGGATTCTATGGTTCACTTTTCTTTGCAAAATCCGGTACATCAATGTTATGATTTTGAATCTAGTTACCCATGATGTCCATTTTGTTCTTGAAACGATTTTTCTTTGAATCATTACCTTTGCTGCAATAGGAACACTTGGATGAGCTCCCTTTCTTCTTGGCTTTCTTCATGAAACTCAAACCTTCATAAGTAGAAATGAAATAATCTTGATTTGGCTTATTTTCTTTCAATTTTTGCTTTTCTTTTGACTTTTCATTCTTTCTTCCTTGAACTACAAGATAATGGTATTTGCTTTCGGATATTTTAATAACTCCCATCTAAACCAATTTGTCTTTCTCTTTAGTAAGTGAATCAATGAATGTACTCAAAGATGGCATTTTTCAATTCGAAATAGCAAGCCTCGTAGCATGGAAAGTTGACACAAAAAATGAGTATTCAGGACCCAATTTTGAAAGAATGGAAATAATCAATTGACATTCTTTCTTCTCAGTCCCACATTGCTTGAGAAAAATAATAAGTGACTTGATATTGGCGAAGAATCCTTCCATGGATTTGAAACTGCTTGGAATCAATGAGATTAACTCATTTTCCAATTGATGTTCTCTTATCTCATCTTGTACTCCAAAGAAAGAATCGAGTTTGGTACACACTTGATTTGGAGTGGTCAAACCATCAAGATGAGAAATTGAGAGACAAAGCAATCCATAGGATTCATCCATTCTATTATGCCACTTTTCTTTCTCAACAAAAAACATTTGACTCATTTTATAAAGCCATAGAAACTCTCTAGAGACCCTTATTGCACAATAGAATGTCGATCTTGGCTTTCTATTCATCATAGTTAAAAGGAGTTAGAATCATAGCTGAATAAAATTCCATTCTTTGTTGTTGTTGCGCTCTTGGAGATTCTCTCTGCAACCTGCACAAGAAATACTTTGAAGAAATACTTTGTAAGCTCAATCAAGCTCTTCTTCAGAGATAAATTGGATGTCCAATGCACTCCTAGAGATGTAGAGTTCTGATAGATTGAGCTCCTTGCTAGAATGTAGAGATTCCTAATCCCTAATATCTAATATCATGTATATCTTGATATATTGAGCAACATTGCTATGATACCATGTAGAAATTTAGCAGGTGGTTCTAGCTCCAAAGATATTTCTTACAGAGATGCATAGGACAAATAGAGAGAGCAATAATGAGACTGAACACAGGAGAAGTGAAGAATGATTGAAGAATATTCCATGTATTATTAATCAACAATATTTTACATAACTAATACATCCTTGAGATGCAAAATCGATTTACTAAGGAGACAACTCATGCTAGATCATAAAGAAGGCTTACTAAATATGAAAAACCCCCATAGGTGACTAAAGCGCTTTCCAAATCAGTCCAAGAGCTCACGAATTGGATAGCGGCATGAGTGAGTGATGATGAGTGATGGAAAATATTACTAATAATGGAATCTAGAGAGAAAATCATGGAGGATGGGTTGGACACAAAATATAGTAGTTGCCTAGTTAACTAGCTTTACCTTATCCACTGAAAAGCACTCTAAAGGCAGAGAATGACAGGAAGGAACAATACTAATATGGTAAGTCAATAAAATTGTCAGAACCTTATCTAGAATTAATATAAGGCGCTTCTAGGGTATTTATGGAAGGTTTTGACCAAGTGGTGGTGTATGGAGGCCAACTACCTAGTCTAGTACATAGGAAATTAACCAAAATGATTAATTAATTTATCCCAAGTTGGGAATGGGTCTTTAATATTATAAAAATCCAGGAGGTATGAAAAACCAATAGTCACAACCTATTGTAGGTTATAATCCTTAAGAACTGGTTGCCTCTACTCAGCCTTTAGCTTAGAACCCTCCAGTTTATCAACAACCACATGCAAGTGGTCAATATGGATATCATGTTCAACCACAACCGACTTATGTCCCCACTGGTACTCATATGCTTTATAAATATTATAACTACCCACAACTGAATACGCAACTTCCCTTTTTAGCAACTTTCAAATTTTCCTGACTTCTCCAAACTCATTAATGATCCCATTATGCAAGATCCTTTTTAGCTGCCTATACTGACCAAATTACCGTCAGATATAGCTAAATTTGATGGCAAGAAAGTGGAAGATCCCAAAAATCATGTTATGACTTGCCATATTTGGTGTTCATCGAACTCTTTGATGGATGATTCTATACGATTTGAGGCTTTTTCAACGAACTCCTGGGACAACTACCAAATGGTACATTGAGCTTCCACAACACTCTTTAGATGATTTTAATTCCATATAAATGTCATTCCTTACACATTTTCAATTACCAATTATATATGAAACAGGTACAAACCTTTTAACTTCACTTCACCAGTCCACTTCCACTCATATTTTTTATCATATCCATGAGTGGAGATGACCACATAGATTAATCAAAGCTCATATTCTCAATCAATTGTTAGCTGATTGGTTTACCAAATCTCTTATTCCAACCATTTCTAGAGATGTCTCTATGGGAGTTGTTGTGACGAAATAACAAACAATTAGTCGTGTACAATACTTAGAATTGTTTTATTCCTGGTATGGACCTCTGTATGACTTAATTCCAAATGCTCCTCATCCCACCACAGATCGTTCGAGACCTTCAACTGAACCAACTGCCAGTGGAATTGTAGGTTCTACACAAACACAGTCTATGATTAAATCGACTAAAAAGAAAAGTCCTTCGACTTCACAATCTAATAATATTGTTTCAAATCCCAAGACTACTTCCACTCCTGTTGTTTCCACTAAAGCCAATGCAATGCAATCTTTTGAATCATAAAAACTAGGAAAAAGGGGAAAGGAAAATCCAAAAATCCCACAAATCAACAAGAAGATACCAAAACACAAACTACGAATGTTGAATCAAAACCTAAGAGAAATGATAAGTTCCCTTTCCTTATATGTGGAGGAGATCACTTTACAAAGGAATGTCCTCATCGTGAAGAGATTAATAAATTTCTTAAGAATACATCCACCCCAACATTGTTAACTGATCCTTTCCCTACGCAACAACAATTGATTGATCACGAATCCTTGCATGGACCTTCTTCTTCTACTGAAGAAGTGAAAATGATGTCTAGTAAACTGTTCACGTGACAAATCGATCACAAATTTATGACTGAAATCCAACGAAAAAGAATCAAAGCATTCCTATAGACAAATATTCCTCTTCCACTCCACCTCCAACTAATGGTCTTTAAATAGAAAAGCCAGTTTCTGACATAGTATTGCGTCCACAAAAGAGTATTATTCGATTTTTTTTTTAATCCTAGAACACGTGCTACTCAATCTTACAACATCGTTGAAGATTTAGCTCAAGAACCCTGTGCTATATCTAATCTTGAAGAACTCCAAACTTGTCTGACAAAACAAAAAAATCTGTTGTGAGTACTTGGAGCCATGGATCTAGAAAATTCTAATGTCATTACTTTTAATCTGGAATATTTTAAGTCGAGGCTTTCTCACCAAATTACTTTTCAAATTACTACAAATGTAAGTGGGAAAAAGAGCCATCGTACCATTTTGGATGAGAGGTCCTCTATTTATATCATCTCTCTATCTTGTTGGAGAGCCATTGGTTCTCCCGAGGTTAATCATTCCTCTACTACTTTGAAAGATTTTGATGGTTTAAGGTTCCAACCTTATTGATTGTTTCCATATTTGTCTATAGAGTTAGGGGGAAAGTCTGTATCTGCTCATATTGAAGTTTTCGATGCATGATTATATTATAATATGTTATTAGGAAGGAATTGGTTTTATGCGATGCACACCGTTGCATCTTCTGTTTTCATTTAGTCCAGTTTCTACACCAAGGAAGGATTGTTACCTTCGACCAACTTATTTTTTCTCTCCTGGCATCAATTCCAAATCTGTGAATAATGTTCCACTTTTATGATCTTCTATCCCACAATATTGGAACATAGGAGTAGGACTTAGTAAATACTCTTCAGTTATGGGATTATTTATGTTAATAGTTCTTACTCCTCTTTCGCAAGTTGCTTGTATTAGTATCATTTCTATGAAAAACGATTGATGATTCAACATCCCTAAGTCCACCGTCTGAAGATACTTATCATGCAATTCAATCCACATTTGATGAATGCAACCCTAATAATCATCTTTTAGTAGTGCCAGACCCATATCATCTACCATATTGGTTAGATTCACCTCCATCTTTGGAATATCTCCAACAAAAATTTCCATATGATGAATCTATAGTGGAAATTATGTCCTTAGATGATTTATCATGGAAAGATGTGCATCATCGAACTTATTTACTTCCAAATTCCCAATTGGTAGAAATAGAATTTGAGTTTTTTGTTTCTTTCAATATTGTCATTCATCCTCAATCACTTGTACTCATACACGATGTTGCATCTGAAGGAAATTTGAGTAATATTACAAGAACTACTCCAATTGACATATCAGTGAAGCCTGGTATCATTGAGCACATACATTTGGGCCAAACTATTCTCCTTTGGAAATATAAACTTATACAACCCTATTAAAGGAATTTTGTGATGTTTTTTGCCTTGAGTTATGAAGAAATTCCATGGATTGATCCTTCAATCGTTGTTCACGAGATCAAAACATACCCTAATGCCAAGCCAGTCTATCAAAACTAAGTTTTTTTTTTGTTTTTTGTTTTTTTGTTTTTGTTTTTTTGAAAGATGCGTTCATCTATTCCATACCGTTGATATAATGGGTTTCTAATATTGTTCTTGTCACTAAAAAACAAGGGATAACTAGGGTTTGTATCGATTTTTGGCATCTCAATCGAGCTTGTCTAAAAGACAACTATCTCAATCCATATATTGATCAAATCATCGACAACAGTGTTGGGAGTGCCATATTTTCATTTATGGATGGATTTTCTAGCTATAATAAGATCGAGATACTCTCTTCTGATCAACATAAAACAACTTTTATATGCCCATGGGGAGCCTTTGATTACCGAAAATTATTGGTTGGCCTCAAGAATGTTAGGGATACATTCTAGTGAGCCATGTCTTATGCTTTCCAAGATATTAAACATATAATGGAGCCTTATCTTGGAAATTTAGCTCCTTGTTCGCAACGACAAGAATACCATGTTGAGCATCTGAGAGATATTTTTCTTAGATGTCCCCAATATAATATTCATTTGAATCCACACAAATGTGTCTTTTGTGTTGGAACCAGATGACTACTTGGATTCGTTGTATCTAAGGATGGAATACGAATTGATCCATTAAAAATAGAGGCTATATTGGCCCTACCACCGCTGACGAACATAACTGAACTTCAAATTTTGCAGGGGAAAGCAAAATTCTTACACCATTTTGTATGTAATTATGCAGAAAAAACATATGGTTTCATGTGGTTACTTAAAAAAGGAATTCTTTTTGTTTGGGATGACCTTGTGCAACTCACTTTTGATAATATGAAACATGCTATCACGCATGCACCTGTGTTATAGCCTCCTGATTATTCAAATGATTACTTCCTTTATATTGTTGCATCCTCTACTACTGTTGGAATGGTATTAGTACAAGAGGACAGAAATGATCAAGAGAATGTGATTTATTACTTAATTAAGAGTCTTCTTGATTCTAAAATGTGATATTTACATGTAGAGAAGTTAGCTTTGGCTACGGTAACCGCAGCCCAAAGAGTTCGTCACTACATTTTGCTCTGAACAACAACTGTTATCGCAGACTTCAATCCCATGTACTACATTCTAACTCGTAAAGTATTGGGAGGCAAGTATTCCCACTGGATTGTTATCTTGTAGGAATTTGACCTTGAGTTTTCTAAATCTAGTTCAAAGAAATCTTTGGTTTTTGCTGATCTAATGTGTGACATTCCCCGTATTATTAAGGAATCATAGGCCATTGATTCGTTTTTTGATGAATCTTCGTTCCTCATTAGTACATCTGACCCTTGGTATGGAGATATAATTTTGTATCTCTAGACACAACGTTTTCATCCCAGATTATCTTGCGACGATCGTTGTTGTATATGCCACCACGCCAAATATTACCTTATCATTAATGATACTTTTTATCATCATGGCATTGATTCTATATTGCGACAGTGTTTAACTCATGAAGAGGTTGAACATGTGTTAAATAAATTCCACTCTAGAGCATGTGGCATTCATATTTATGGAATGGCACTGACTCAAAAAATTTTACACGCTGGGTATTTTTGGCCCTAAGGATTGTATTGAGTCCGTACAAAAATTCTCACCCTGTCAACTATTTCATCGAAAAAGAGCATCCACCCTGCTCCATTACATCCCATCATCACTATCGGTCCTTTTTCTAAATGGGGTATTGATTTTATGCATTGTAATCCTACTGGCATGGTTATATCATCGTCGCTATCGACTATTTTGCTAAATGGGCTGATGCTATGCCTACATATGCCTAGGATGGAAAAAATTCCGCCCTATTTTTGTTTAACCACATCATTTCTAGGTTTGGGATTCCTCAAGCCATGATTACTAATCATGGTTCTCATTTTAGAAACCAGATGATGTCGAAATTAAGTGCTAAACTAGGTTTCTGTCATGATAACTCAACACCTTACTCCTGTTAGGCCAACATCTAAGTTGAGAAAATTAATAAAATTTTGAAAACCATGCTTCAATGAATGGTAGAACAAGCCAAATCTAGCTGGCACTTAAAGTTATTTTTGACATTACGGGATTACCGAACCACAACAAAAATGTCAACCAGTTTTACACCATTTCAATTGGTGTATGGACTAGAAGCAAGATTACCTATCGAATGTGAGATCCCTACCCTAAAACTTGCCATCGAACTTATACTCAACACCATTGTAGAGTAAGAACACTTCCTATATTTTCCCAAGATTGATGAAACTTGTTGAGATGCATCTCTCACCAATGAGGTTCATAAAAGACGACTTAAGGCTCAATACGATATATCCGTTCAACCTCATCCCTTTAATGAATATTATTTGGTTTTAACATATGACCAAAAACATGATAAGTTAGGAGGTGGAAATCTTGAGTCTATGTGGCACGACCCTTACATTGTTAGTCGAGTTTTGGAAAAAGGAGCCTATGAATTGATTGATTATGATGGAATACCTTTGGGTGAGCCTCAAAATGGGATCTACCTTAAAAGGTACTATGCTTAAGAAATTTTAAATGTATACCTTGTACATTTTGTTTATAGAGTGTGTTTTGGTGTGGTTTGAACTTTTTTGTTCTTTTGTGTTTAGTATCTCATCATAGTCGTGATTGCTTATTTAATTCCATGATTGAATGCTCAAATGGTCTTGTATTAAGAATTCACGGATGGTTCCAGTCGACATACCTTAAATCTCGCATTAGCAACATGGGTACTTTATTCCCTTGCCAACCATTTAGTAATCTCATGCGGAAGTTGTATAGTCCATAACTAACAATCTCATTAAGTATCATGCGGTGATTGGATTATTGACCGATGCTTTATCTTATGATGTGAGCCAGGTTGTGGTTTATCTAGATTCAAAACTAGTGGTTTTCTAGTTAAGCTGCATCTACACTATTCTAAATCCCTTTCTCCTTCGTCTTTTCCCGAGGGTTCGGTTTCATGAAAGGTCATTTGAATTTATTTGATACCAACATATTCCAAGGAAAATAAATACAATTGCTGATTCGTTAGCCAATTACATTTTAAATTGGTACATAAATAACTTTTAGATGTCCATTTAAAGCAAATGACATGTGTAAATAATACATATAAATAAGAAGTCTTTAAAAGGAATCAATGTACAAACACCCCATCATAAACACAACATAATTTTGTAAACAGTCGCTTGTATATTAAGCATAGAAAATGTTTTACAAAGATATTACTAAGGAAAAAATCTGAAGCTAATATTTTTTAGTATACTAAGTCGACAAAAATCTGAAGCTCATGGATTTCAATACAATACTATATGCATACACTACTACTACTACTAGTGCTCATGATAAAACATAATTACTTGGGCCACTCTATGAAGTAGTCGACCAAAGGGACCAGAGACTCTAGTTGTATGGCGTTGGTAACACCGAGGCAGTCATCTATGGGTATGTGTAGAATGTCCACGGTCAGTTGTTGGAGGTTCTCCTCGATTTATTGGAGTTATTCCTCTGCCTTTAGGTTTCAGATCGCTACCTCCCTGACTGCTCTATGCCTCTCAATAGGAGAAGACATGACTGGCCTCAATGGTCCAATGTCTTCAAAAGAGAGTATAAAGTCTTAGTACAAATACAAAAAATGATATATTGTTAAAAACATATAAAAAAATTTCTTCTTACCTAGTTCACCCCACTAATATCCCTTTGGAAGTGGTAGGTACAGATCATCTCTGAAGTTAGTACTCGCATATGCATAGTCCTCTATCATGAGGATTTTTCCGCGTAGCCATTTGAAAAATACGGGCCCATAGGTGACTATCAGTCCACCACCACCATGTTGAGCCATAGATTCAACCGATCTCGGCATGCGTGGACCTCGTGGCTCGATATCATTATGAGATACCTGTGGATGAAGTAGGGGAATGCGTTCTAGGAAGAAATACACTACAATAGAACCATAACCAAATTGTTTCAATTCTCCCCTATGGAATTTTGTGTTGATCTTTCAAGCTTACCAAAAGCCCCTCACACTAGTTAAATACTGTGGGAGCCATGCACTCTAGGGCATAAAGAATATGAGATATCGTGGGTTGATGAGAAACTCTACTACCTACCACTTTATCAATAATAAACAAGACAGTCCTTAAAGGATGATCCATCACATTTTAATGGTTATTTTCCCACCTTGATTCTGAGTTCCAGGAGTGCAATACTGATTGTTCAGATCATCTGTAGTCATACCACCACCTCTAGATTCGGAGAGTGAGATGGGGGATCCATGCCTTGAAATTCCTGTAAGAAAGTAAATATCTTCCACATCAAAAGTGAGGATGTGAGTCCCAAATAAAAAATACTACTATTTGGGATCCCACATCTTGATCAAGTGATCTAACATGCGAAGTTAAGCTCTCATCATAGGAATACGAAAGAATTTTAAGAGACCACACTCTCTCAGATCTATTACATTGTTAGGGTCATTAGATTCTTAGGAATCATCTAATTCATACTCTATTTAGTTCCATATTACTATTTTGGTTGGTGAAACTTGCAAGAAAATGATTGTGTGCAAGCATTAATAGGTTTCAAATAAAAAATTTCAATTTTTTTGCTTACATTTTATTGTTTGGAGTTTTTCATCCACCAACACACCCCGTTAATATAGACAGAGAGCTGGCACACCTCATCAATATACATAGAGCGCAAGTGATGCTCTTTATCCTTTTAGGATGTGCATCACTTCTTCTTGATGCCATTCCTAAAAAGGAGAAGTGTATTGCCTTTTTGTTTTTAATTAGTTCTAAAACTTACACTTAGAAAACCAGACAACAACTTGGAAGCAGCTCAAAGAAAAATCCACACGGTAAAATATACACATCCAAAAATTTCTTAAAAATGCACAACCCACACATCGACGTGTCCTCTTCAAACGGGTAACTTTTGTTTTTCAATTTTTGAAAACAGTGAAAAAAATATGGGATGGACACACATGTGTATAAAATGATGCTGAAATCAAATGTGGCCACTTTCGAAAAATAATAAATAATTGTATATTGCGAAATAAATTAACAAAAAAATATGCAGACCATAGTGCATTTTGTGTACATCATGCTTATATATATATATATATAAAAGTATTAATGTAAGATTGAATTATTGGGGTTGGACACGAGCCACTTATTAACTTCTTCAAAATTTTAAGGTCACAAAGTTCATTAAATGCAAAATTTCACACTTTAAATGACATCGGAGTATTTAAAAAAAATATATAATTGGGAAGCCAACATAATATTCTACAATTTGTTTTTTTACTGCAAGTCGAAATTCACATGACATATATGCGTTTCGAGGGCTTCTATCTAGCACATGAGTAAAAAATTAGGTTTTCATAGCCAAATTTGGCCAAAAAGTGTTACCCACCTTCATGGAATCACCCTACTTCATTCATCCATAACATGTATTTATCAATCAAAGCATTAGTAAGCAAATAATAGAGCACACACACACACATCATACACATTTGACACTAGATATTTTAACGTGGAAACTCAAGACAGGAAAAAACCACAAAGTGTTCATTATTATTAAAGAGTCGCATCAAGAATGCTTATATCTGCGCAAATAACTTGCTGACCTCTCCTTGACAACTCCTTAAAAAATATATGCACACACATCTTGTAGATTGTATCTCATCCTTGCGACTCTTATTTTCTTACACTTTGATTGATACAAAAAAAAATACATCATGATCTCCACTACATATTAGAAAAGCATATGAATTTCCCCCAAAACTATCTAGCCCAAAAATTCCCATCCCATTACATATTTATAGGCTCTTTATGGCCTTTTACCCCATGCCCACTACCCGATCTTAATAATATAAGTGGAAAAGAATTCTTAACCTCCTAACCAACCTTCTAATTGGACTTCGTCAATACATTTTGATTCCTTGAAATCTCGACCACTTCTTCAGAGCTGCCCACTTTGATGAACCACTTTGTCATAGCCCTGTCCACATTATGATCGCTCCTCAAAAACTAGTACACCCAAACTTTCCCAAAATTTCCTAGGGCCAATAACCCCCCAACACTCACATGTGGATCATCTTAAGCCACTTCAGGCTTGTGATACCGGTGTGTTCAACTTCAACATAGAATCCTCATAGACTTTCTTTGCTTCCTCGACACGTCGCTAGACATCCCGCTTAATATTGATCACTTCGTCGATGATGTTAGAAGTAATATGTTATTCAATTTGCACCACGGTTATTGTCAGTGCCTGCTTAATTTCTAAATGTTCTAGTCCAATTACTTTAGAGTCTCGCTTAGCCTCTGTTTGGAGTTCTTCCACCTGCTCTGCCCTCTTTTGTTGTTGAACCATGAGCTGATTAATCTATTCTTGCAGTGCTTTAGTTTATGCATTCTTCTTCATCCATTCTATGGGAGACAGAGTCTTCATCATACTCCATAGGTTTTCCATATTGTTTTGAGTTGTGCCAATCTTGGTCGTGATTTACTGCAGCTCTACATCTTCAAATAATGCACCCCAAGTTTGTGAGACCTCCTCATACACGTTTGTAGAGTAGGATTAAGATTCCTTCATATCCTGGATGACCCCCTCAACCTCAGTTTGTCATTGTTTAGTCACCTTAGGGGATGTACTAGGAACCAACTTAGCTTCCAACTCTTCAAATTTTTGGAGGAATCTTTTGATGACTTCCCCATTTCACAGTAACTTGGCCTCAGGAGCTATCTCCTCATCACTCTACACTTCGGGAAATCCACGATAGGAAGCTTATACCACTTCTTGCAAATTCTGCTTGTCCTCTCTCAACTGGTCTTTTTGTTGTTGGAGTTCAACAAAATCCTTTTCCGAAGTAGTGGTACGACTTCGAAACTTCTTCATCATATCATGCATTGAATGCTCTCGGGCCTTAATTTCCTCTGCAACTTTCTACTAAATGTTGTGCAACATGAATATAGGAAAGATCGACATATTTATATTGATAAAACCTAAGCTTATGCACTTCCATGCTCATTTATGTATTCCCAAACTTCAAATCTTTAAGCAGTAACTGTGCTACCTGTCTCATTGAAGAGGTGGATACTACCTCTTCTCGTTCTTCATATTGTCCAGCTTCAAGTTTCCTTGTTTCCTCCTGTTACTTGGCTCCCCTCTCAATAGCTGAAATCCATATTTATTTGACTGCTTGACACAATGTAGTTAGGAGGTCAGTCACACCCCCGAAAATCTTGGCATTCTTCTCTTCCATCAATTTCATGTTTTCCTTGGCAACATCATCCATTCTATCAAACATCATGTTGACATCATTATGTATAAATAGAAATGATGACTCGATACTAAGGTATAATGGTTAGTGTCCCTGTGTGAACTAGCATGGCATGATTCATGTATGAGGATCTAAAATCAAGGATAGTTATAGTCCCAATAATGCGACCTGGGAGGACGCATTGGAAATATGTAGATAGTGTCCGTACTTATTCTAGAATTTCAAGACGAATTTTCCTGAAGTGGGGGTGTATGTAGCACCCTATTTTTATTCTAACCCTTGTGCTTATGATAAACTATTCCTTGAGGGCATTAGATGACGAATGACTCGGTTATATGTAGTTTGAACACTAAAACTATGTACGAACTTATTCTTTGAGGGAATATGGTTTCGAATGACTTGGGCATATGTGAAACAATTACTTACTGATAAGAAATGATTTAAGAAGGAGTATCTGACATATTGATTAATTGATGAGTAAACTATGATTGTGAAAATGATGTCACCATTGGTCAATTGTAAACGCAGTTATATTATAATTATAATTGTGAATGAAGAATCATGTGAAGTTATAAACAATGATTTAATGTTGAATAATGTTTTAGAGTAATGAATGAATCACAAAAGTTTTGTGATATATAGCATGTACTATGATGGTCTATCAAGTGTGACAGGAAAGGCAGGTACATGAGATGTAAGAAAGCATTAGTATGCAAAGCCTCTAGCGGAGTTGACAATTATGGCAGGTGATATCAATCTTGTTTATGATATGATTTAAGCATGATATGTTTGATGCACATGAGGTATGATGTGTATGGACTTTGGATGAGTTAGGAACCTTCAACACTTGATGTCAATTTGAGGTTCATACTATGTTTGAAATCTTGTTTATAATATTTCATGCACACGATGTTTTATGTGCAAATGATGGGATTGTGATTGCCAATCGATCCACATCAGGTGACGAGGGTGAAAAATTATACTTGTAAGACTATCAAATTGGATGATGCGATGAGCTTTGAATAGAGTGAGGAAAACTCCAGTTCATCAGATGTGTGTGCCATGAGGGTAGGCCTCAATTCAGTCACTCACAAAGATTGTACTGGGGTGCGCGCAATAAGGATTTTGTCTTATTTCCGAGGAACCACCTAGCTCTCCACAGGGTAGGCAGATTGAGGTAACATTGGCTCAGTTGTCATACCATCTCCCCTCCTATGGGGATTATCGAAATGGCGTGCGAGAAACATAACACTTTGATAATCCTGGTTGCGGCGAGAATGTGGCGGAAATCAACATCAATTTTTGAATCGGAGGGTGGGGGGGGTTAATAAATTTTTTAGAATTTGTTTTAATAAAATTCAAGTAAGCTAAGTTAAAATAATAATGATAATAATAATAATAAATAATAAGAATAATAAGAATAATAAATAATTAAAAAATGAATATATATATATGAAATGAAATAAAGCTAAATCGAGAAATTAGTTAAAATAGTAAATTAAGGAACTTCAACTAAAGTAAAATCCTAAATAATCGAAAAAGAACCAAAGAACCTATGATACTAAAAGTGGGTGGGTAATTAAAATTAATTAATAATTAATTAACTAAACTGAAGATTTAATTGAAAGTGGTGCATGGGATTCCTGGAAATTAACGAAAATGTTAATAAAATACAAAAGAGAGCAAGAGCTCGAGGGATCCTGGGGGGACCTGCCATAGTTTTGACCACATGGTGGCTCTGAGGTGACTGTTTCAGTATGACGTGAGACAGGTTGAAATCCTCCAAACAACAGCCTGGTGTCGTACTTCCATTGCTAGTAATCTATTGTCAGCCCCGTCAAGCTCGAGGGTCCCAGGGTAAAGACAATACTCGTTAGGGTATGGTAGGGAGGAAGTCGATGGACCCGACATGATTTGAAATCCAAAGACTACAACTACATGGAGATTGGTGACAAACAACCTTTAGCCTCATCCTCAAATGACAATGACCATTGATATGAACAAGT
>LPNX010599471.1:124904-159679 GCA_001517045.1 Pseudotsuga menziesii | reverse complement strand
TATAATTTGCTTGTATTAGGTTTTAGAAAAGAAAATTTTGGTGCTCTTAGTCTGATTTGATTTATATTTTTTAATATACATGTATATTAGTTTAGTATTTTTCAAGACTCCATGGAGGGTTGTTACACATGGTATTAGAGCAAGGTTCAAACTCTCGGGCCTAAGGGATCATACAATTAAAATTGTTAATGCATTCTATAATCCCAAGTTAGATTCTGTAGAATTTTCACTGTTTTCTTTAACATTGAATTTTTCAAAGCTTGAATGTTGTAAACATAATTGTATAAACCTTATATTTTTACCTTGATTCTAGATGCCAGAAAGTAGATGAGTCACGATCTAAAAACGCCCTGCAAACATAGGACGAGTCAAATGAAAGGCACGATTGAGCCAGTGGTTCTATAAGTGCGAAGTCTTTGAGTTGAAGTTTAAAAGTTTTACATTGTTTTAGGGGATTATTCGAAGACCCCGAAGGGGTATATATGATATATCTTATGCCAAAATTGTAGTCATTTTCATTGTTCTCTCTACGTTAACCCTCCATTTCGCATTTTTCGGTACTTTGTTTAGTGCTTTCCTTAAATGAGTGGAAATGTTTCCGTACTTAATAGCGCTGCCTGCATTTTCATTAGACTCAAAGAGCCCTCTCATATGGAATCAAATGCATTGTGGACTCTTCCTCCAGCATGTGAATCTTCCCACTAATAGTCTTCTTCCGCAACATCAACTTAAACATGATACCCTTCTAAGCATGAGCGTTAAATTTCCTGAATACATATATGTAGTTTAATAGGTCATCATCTTTTATCCCACCAAACCTATCCAATAGGGAATGCCACCATGGCAGCGCTGAATCTGTTAAATCTATGGGTTCACCAATATTAACTTAATGAACTAGTATTAAATCTTCACCTTATTGATTGTGTCGTTCACCTAACATACCTTTTCATTAGGAATTAGATCTTTGTGTTGATGCTTATATTCTGCCACATAATTCGTACTAGTTGATCAACTGGTAAAACTTAAAGTTTACTTACTGCCTAAATCGACCTAAAAATTTGATGGAAGTTTCAAATCGATAATCTCATTATCCTATCTCTCGATCCTCTTAAAGTGACTGGAATAAGTCATCTTTCTCCATACGTGACTAGAATAAGTCATCTTGTTTCTCCTTATCCTCTTCTTGATTAGATAATTGAGGAATAGAGTTATGTTTGATATCCTTGATAAACTCCTTCAAGTCTTGAAGATATTATTTACTAGCCATCCCTTTCATATCTTATTTACTATCCATCCCTTTTAGATCCTCTTTAGTAGCCATCTTCTTTTCCAATTTAGCAAAGTCATCAATTTTCACATTTCCTTTAATCATGTCTTCCAACTTGGACACTCTAAAAGAAATGTCTTCCATTTCCTTGTATTTCAGGGATGAATCCTTTGGGGGTTTGAGAAGAGTGTGATTCTTTCCACTTCCTTTTGGTGGAATTTTTAACAATATCACACCCTAGGTTTTACCACAAATATATCCTTCTACTAAAATCTATTAAAATGCAAAATAGCGTACCTTTTTTAATCCCTGATTGGGAGACTGTTTTAGGATCGACTTGTAACTGAGGTAAAAAATTGAATTGCAAATCCTATGAGTATGAAACTTCATCCTATAATACCTCGATCTGTCCTATTTCCAATGCCACAGGTATGACCTAATTTGGATGAGCCAACAAAACGTTATTGCAAATATACCAAAGCTTCTTATTTTTGTCCTATCCAGAAGAGTGAACTTGTATTGTATTCCACTTGTCTAATGTTTTATTTCTATATTTTAAAATTCAACCACAAATACCTTGGTTCGTCTTCTTTCATATTCAACTGGTATCACTCCATTTGGATCTTGGATTACTCTGATATGCCCTTTTTCCCAAGAACACCTATTTTAGACTAGCTGTAGGAATAGTCAAAACCCCTATATTCCTCTGCACTTAACTCTGAAACTATAATGGGTCAGGATATGAATTTTTTACTGGAGATATTTCGTCTTATTCTGGAAGTGGGTTTTTAACCTTGATCTCTGGTTCCTTGTAGAAACAAAGTTGTATTGAATGTGCCAAGATGACTCGTTTTGCAGAAGCCGGTCCCGAGGAAAGAGCTATGATACCAAATGTTATGCAACCAAGTCCCATATATAGCATAAAAAGAGAAGAAATAGACAATAAGAGAGTAATCCACACCTAGAAAATTAATAGCAGAGATAAATATCAATCCTCTTCAAGGAAGGAACCTCCTTACATAATGTATTGAGTACACAAGACAAGATAAATGATATGATGAATAAAATGAGAATATCTCCTTCCTATATATAGGAGATAAAGGTGTACAATAACAACTAATAAAACCACTAATATACCCAAGCCTACATACATAATATGTAATGCACCACAATATAGGGGGTAATGTGCCACACTATATGGTGTAATGTGTCATAATTAAGGGCTTAACACTTGAAGTACTTTTTCATATTGGACAACCAGGCCTTTCCCTCCTTGCCCTTCTCAATTTCTCCATTAAACATGGGTGGTTTAAGTTTTTTGAACTCCCTGGAGATTTCCTCATAGGGTCTGTACTTTTTCTTCTTTTTATTTTCGTCACTTCTTTCGCTTGACTCTTGAGTTTTTCTATGGTGTTTAACCGACTCTTCACTTGAAGTGTCAGAGTTATGGCTGGAAAATTCCAGCTTCCTACCCTTACATTTATTGTACAGGGCAATTTTAGGCAGTTCATGATCGAAATTCTTACTTTTATCTTTTTCTTCATTATGGATTTTTGCTAATAAGATAGTGTTCAGTTCTTCTTGAGCCTTTAGAATTCGCTCATTATCTTCCTGAAACTTTCTTAATTCAGATCTTAATTCATTCACAGTCCTTTTAAATTCAGATTTATTGTCCAGAATTTCATTTAGATCTACCCATAACACTCCATCCCTTAGATTACCCTCTTCATTTAAAGGTTGTTCTGGGTGATATTCCTCTTCTGCAAACATTCCTGTATCTGCCATATCTCCTACAAAATATATTTGTACTTCTCTTTTTTGTGTAAGAGAATTTTCAAGACAAAATAAACATGAGTTAGTTTGTTGTTTTCTATAGCAGTTTTGTGTTGAGCCTATTCAGGACTAGTGTTGAAACCATGCTCTGATACCATATGTAACATACCTCAAATTTCAAATATAAAAAAAACTATAACCATATATCTTCAGACATATTAGTAAAGATTCTTAACTATTATGAGAAAAATACAAATAAAAAGAAACTTTGCCCACATTTAATGGTCAAATTCATCCTTGCACATTCATTTTCGAGCTTAGGGACCATTGTAACAGTGGTTCCGCCATTGACAGAGCCACTCTGTAACCAAAATAGTCATTTTCGCACTAAATTGATTTTTTCGCCTTCCGCCTTCCTAGCGGAACTCGAGAATCGGAAAATCAACATATCAATACCTTCATTTGACCCTTTTCCTCCTTCCACATTTTGCACAAGCTTTTTACATTGTTGATCCTTGCGGAGTCAACCTTGACTGCGATCTTGATTTGATGTGGAGATCGAATCCTGAAAATTTTGTAAAAAAATCACTTGGTCTTTCGTCTTTCTGCCTTCCGACTTTCTCCTTTTCTCCTTCCGCTTTCTGCCTTTCGTTGTGGACCTCGAAAGTCAGAAACTTCATAAAATGATCACTTGGTCTTTCAGCTTTCCTCCTTCCGACTTCCTCCCTTCCTCCTTCCGCTGGAGACCTCGGAAGTCAGAAACTTCATAATACAATCACTTGTTCTTTCGGCTTTATGCCTTTTGACTTCCGCCCTTCTGCCTTTCGCTGTAGATCTCAGAACTTGGAAAAACAACTTTCTTTTTTCTTAACCCTTTTCTCATTTTCCGCCTCCCACCTTTCGCCTTTCACAGGCGGACTCTAGGGTGCGGAAAACACCAAAATATGTTCACTTGGCTTTTATACCTTTTGTGTCATTGATTTCTTGCGACTTAAGTCCCAACTGTTGATCTGTTTCCTTCTGGATTCCACAATGAATCCTTCGTAACCAATATCAGCCGTTGATATTCTTCGTGGATAAAATATCGACCGTCGATTCTTTTGATGCAGAAATCAGACTTCAAAAACTTCAAGATTCGTTAACTTAATTCTTGACTTTCCGCTTCTACATTCTGCATCTTCCTTCCGCACCGTTGATCCCTGCGGCTTAAATCCTGACCATGGATCTGATTTCTTTTGTGGATCATCGTTTAATTGTGCGGATCAACATTTAACACTATGGATTCAACTGGTTGTGGGTTGACTTGGGGTTTTTATTTTACTGTAATTTAAGCCGAATCTAGAGGTTAAATGAAACCAGTAACCCTTCTTGACGCTGTCACCTCTATACATAATATTTAAAACTAGACCACTCTAGGTTAATTATGGGTCATACTATGAATTAAGGTTCTCCCCCCCCCATGCACAAAGATTGCATTCGTAATATCAAAAAATCATAAACCAACATTATTAGATCAATCGTCAATCCAAATTCGAAGAGTAGAAGTAAAGAGAGATTTACATAAATCGATACATTTCAGGAAAAACATAGTAGAATATCCAATCAGTTACAACCACAGAGGATGAGAATTTTGGAAAGTAAACGTGGTGAAGAATATCTAGATCAACAGACGCGGTTAATTGAGGGAACCGATCAACCACTGAGTGATATTTCGTTGGGTGAACTAACACGGTCAAAGAAGAACCTTACGGACGCGATACACTATGCAATCCGCCCTATGACCAATGAGGTCCACCGCTGATGTAGATTTGATGGTACCTCCTCTTGACCAATCCGCCCTAGTAAGTACCTCCTGCCTTAAATGCCATTTAATACGTCTACATTCACCAATGTTCAATGAAACTACACATCTACTCGTTCAAGAACAATGTGTGAAATGGCCCTAAAGGAGCAAAAAGCCTAGGCATTTGATGATCAACTTTCATTGAATCACTAAATGACAATGCCACAACAAAGAAATTGCAACCCTTTATTGGTGGCATTGTACATGTATTCTATCGTTGTTCTCTATCTACAATGAAAATTACTTTATAGCACAAGTTTCTGCAACTTAATTACTTCACATACACCAGTGACACAAATTCTATGCATGTATAGAATATTGATGAGATATTAAAAGAAAAAAATATATTTATGTTGTCATTTGAACATTTATGTTGTACTTGCAAGCACCTTCTAATAAGATCATTCTGGCTATTTAATTAACTAGCTTAATGTGCTCATTGTTAAACAAATATACCATACTTTTATAATCCCAATCTACAATGCATACTTAAAAAAAACAAAAAAATCTATTGTTACAACATATTGTTACTTCTATAACCTCAATGTACATTGTGTGTTACAACATATTTTTCCAAAACTTACATAGATTTCTTATAAACAACATCAAGATGACTGTCAGAAATAAGCGAGTCCATTTTATAGGTGATATAATTTATGAATAGAGTGGAAACCTGTGTAAAGTTTTAATAAAACCAACGTACGTGAAAGTGAGTCCATCATCAGGGCACGTGATCTCAATGCTTGTGATTGGGATGAGAGTGAAAGGTAACTTTGCCATATATTAAATACAGGACTTGGTAGACAAAAACAAAAGATATGAGTGAGGTCGTCTCACTTGATGAAAGTGAAGCACATTATTTTTGTCTCCAAGTGGAATTAAATTGCACTATTTATATGTTTTAACTCGTTTGAGATGGGCATCCACTTATTACTTAGCTTCCAACCATCATCTCTGTCTAGTGTGTGGCTATTTTTCACAATCTCTATGGCTTCTCTTACCTTCCATTTACAGTAGTGTTCCTCCTTGACTATTAGTTTTACCTCCCCATGCAAATGACATGATTAGTCTTGTGAGAGTGTTCAGCCAAAGCCGACTTAGTTACCTTGTTGTGAGCTATGTCAACGAAATGTTCCTAGATATGTAGTTGCATAGAACGCCCTGTTTCCCAATATAGTTCATAATACCGGAACAAAAAAATGAGTAAACCCCTTTTTGTTGGCCATGGTCTTGAGTCTTTGGGCGAGTCAGCAAAACCTCTAACAGTGTTCGGAGGAGCAAAGGCAACATCCACGGGGATCTCGCTATCAAGGTTTTTAAACCAATCAACCAGAGCCACGGAGTTCCTTATGAAGGAGGATGTATTATCAGCAAGAGGGAGGAGTTTCTTGGCTAAGAATTTTGCCAATAAATAGGTCGGTGAACCTATTGTATTAACGATAGGCCTTAACGGTATCCCTTCCTTGTGGATTTTCGGTGAGACGGGGATCAACACTCAGCTGAGATTTACTGAGATGGGGAGCAATATTCAGCCTGCACCAGACCATTGAATGTGGTTTCAGCAAGCTTGCCAGCATGATACCAGTTAGATTTCAAATCTAACCGGCATCAAGTATACTGCAACCGCATTAAATGGTGTACAGTAGATATGTAGATTGTACAGTCGATTGAGTATTGTTGGCCTACTGAGACTACCCTCTCCATTTTATAAGAATAACATGAAGTTATATGGTGAATCCCTTGGACGAGTAATGCCAGCTGCCCCGAACTCCAGCCAGAAAAGCATTCAATAAAAATGAAGTACAGTACATCAAAATTCCATGGCGCAGCCTTACAACAGTGTCCTCTGGTGAAAGTCCACACTGCGCAATTCCACGAAAAGGCGGTCGTGGGTTTCTTCGTTCGTCCAAATATTCTCCTAGAAGATAGCTGCCAATGCCCCACTTCAGCCAAACTATTGCTTGCACAACACTGTATAGCCACATCCCAAAACCCTTTATACCCAGAGTGCATGCTACTACGGTGCAATACGCAATGCACACTGTCTCCAAAACTATGACTACTGCCCAGGCAATGACAGGAGGTGGCTGTCTCCGCTCTCTCTGAACAGAGATAGTAGTTGGGTTCTTCAGAATATGAGCAAGTTTGCTGAAATACAAATCCATACAGTCCACAACCAAACTGTATCCAATTGCTGCCATTATCAATGCAACTCTGGGTTTAGAAGGTGGCATGGAGTGTGTATCATACCATTTGCCGGGGCCTCCTTCAACTGCAATAAGCACAGCCCAACCAATAGAGAAAATCAAGTTGCCACAACCCACCATGAAAGATAAGGTCCTGATGCTCAGAAGGTGACCTCTAAAGACCAGCAATTGGCAAATATTTGTGTTATTGACATTGCAATTTACCAAAGCTTTAGTTAGAAATGCATTAGCAGCAAACCCATTTCCTTTACTCTCTGCAATGTATTCTCTTACTGCCTTTCTGGCTACCAGAGAACTAGAGAAACCATCCACTCTGAACCAAGCAGTTAGTAGAAGATTGACTAATACTTCTGCTATCCTTTGCAATATAAAAGAAATAGTGCTGTATTCTACTGTTTCCACCCTCTCTTCTCTGCTCTCACCCTGCTCCAAGTATGTTTTCAGGGCATCCGAAGCCATGATTATGGCTCCCCTCGCTTCCTTATCCTTAGGAGTGAAAGATCTAGTTAGCAGCTTTGTCCACTCATCGTAACCTGCTGGGCACACTGGAATGCAAATGCAAATTCGTTCTTCTAGGATGGATACCTGAGAAATATAATCAAGTGCTCTACATACAGCAGCAGGGTACTATCATTCCCCACCTCTCTCAATCTATGCTGGCTTTCATCAGTTTCCACATGCAGCAGCCATTTCTCAGGCAGTTGAGAGATGGGAGCAGACACAGGGAATCAGACAGTCGCTTCAGAGTCCCAGGCATCCGACGAGCAAGCATCGTTGTTATCTCTTCAACTGTGGAGAATACAATGCATCCGCATCGAACTGCATTGCATTCACATACAGAGATCTCTACACTCACAGTCACTGGACTAGATTTTATAGCAACACATTGCAATAGAATGGAATCCACATCATGGACATTGGAGATATACTTCATGAATGGTTTGACAGAAGAATTGGGTGTGCTTATAGAGAGCATTACAACAGAGGCATCTCTATATTCCCTGCATGTTCTCCATCCAAATCCATTAATGTCCTTCAATTTGGGTCCTCTTGTAAGAGTCAGTACATCTCTGGCACCCATCTCCATAGGAAACATTCCTCTCATGCAAACTGTAAAAAACGCTGCTAGATTTCCTAAGCAGGTGATGCCTAAATCAGGAAAACTAACAGATCCTGTCACCGTTTCACTTGCCTCCAACTGTCCAAAAGCAATACAAGATAGCCATCCCAACCAGCGAAACCAACTTCATAATCATAATCAGGCACTGCCTACTGTATCGGTTTCCAATTATTAAAGATAGATGATCGTTAAAGTCCAAGTCCATTGAGACCATGCTAAACTAAAACTCTTATTCCAAAGTTAAACAAATCAAAGTTTCAAACTCTTGCTCCTCTGCAACTGCTCAATATTTGCAAACTTCCACAGATCAACCTCTAATTCTATTACACGATCTATATTTTTGCACATCTGTATATCTCATCTACGCAGATCTAACTGGTAAACCTTCCTTCACACTTTTACTGAAAACTAACACGTCTCCAACTCTTATTCCTCTACTCGATCTGTACTTCGCTTAACTGCATTTGTACTCCCGATAACTGTTTATACTAAAAGCGGACAATTTTAAGGGAGTAAGCTATCTACTCGACTTTTTGCACTGGGCCCATTTGATGCCGTCACTGATAGCTTACTCAGTTACTTCTCTTGAGTGAGATTGAGACGGAGACCCACCCGATTCTGAACAAGTATTACCTTATGCATATTTGGAGAAAAATCAAACCCATAGAGAAAGCTTTTCCTCCAACTTGCCTGCTGACGCTCATTCTGTTTTTGAACAAACTTTAAATCATACTTCCCAGAATATTGAAGAAACCCTAATTAGCAATCCACTCAAGAGTACTACAATATATTTTCATATACAAAATTTATTTAATCTTACTGCAAACAAAACAGATAAAAATATACAAAATAAATTTACACTTATGGCAAATAAAACAATGAAAATATACAAAATATATTTACTTTTATTAGAAACAAAAATGATGAAAATATACAAAATAGATTTACTCCTATTGCAAACAAAACTGAAAAGAGTAAATATATTGTGTTTTCATGGATATTTTAGTTACGAGTACAAAGTACCAATAACTAACGAATATTGCATTCATAATATTTTTTCTCAATATATATTCTTTCTTAGTAATGTTTCAATGGAAAAAGGATTTTTATCAATGATGTTACATTCAATGGAGGAAAAGCTTTCTCCTTGAGTTTGAGTTTTCTCCAAATATAGATTATATAATACTTGTTCAGAATCGGGTGGGTCTAGGTCTCAGTCTCATGGAAGAGAAGTCACGGAGTAAAGCTATCACTCTACGGCATCAGGTGGGCCCCGGTGCAAATCGTGGAGTAGATAGCTTACTCAATTTTAAAGGAGTAAGCTACCGACACGACCATTTCCATCTCCCTCCGTCCGTGGCCGTGGCCATGGCCATCCCCGTCCATCCAATTAATTTGCCACCAACCTCAACCTCTCCCTCCCTGCACATTTCAAACAACCATCCCGCTTGCCCAAGCCCTGCGTGTTGAACACAGTATTATGTTAATACAGCAGCAACCAACGGGCACATATGTTCCAGAAATGAATGGGAAAAGGCTATGCAGCAACCACCAGAACTCTGCCCTCAGTAGAAATTTAACAAGCAAGCCGTAATAGCAAATGTCTTCCTTTATGCATCAAATTTGCAATCTTGGTATATTACTGTGATTGTGAGGAGTGGCTGAAGGCGGTGGCGGCGATGCTAGTGGAAGCGGCGGAGGAAAGAAGAAGGGAGGAAAAGGTAAAGGTGAAGGTGGAGGTGGAGGTGGAGGTGGAGGTGGAGATCATGGTATGACGGGCGAGTCTACCAACTACGAAGAAACTGTATTAGCAGTAGAACAACAGTGGCAGGATTCGATCCTATGATGGGCAGGGTAGGGTATGGGAAAAATATCTGCAGAGACCAGGTGTAGTACACAACCGGAAGCTGTTACAGTATAGACATCCTATACCTTACACTCATTAGTATCCTCCTACTGTGTACGCTAACCCTGCAAATCACTCTGAGTATGCCACCATGTTCAGTGATGAAAATGCCGGCGGCTGCTCGATTATGTAACTAAATCTCCATCATTTCATTTGCAGGTTTCGTTTAGAGGAGGAGGACTGGAGGTTATCAGGGCATGCATAACTGAGTGGCCATAGAATAGACTATCATTTGGAATTGTTTTGAAACGCCTTCGCCTTAACTGCTCGTAAATCTGCTAAAAGTAGCGGCAAAACCTACTGTGCCAAATCCAGTCTTGCAGCACGCCATGGACTATGCATGTGGAGCGGGTGTTGATTGTAAATTTGATGCGGAGCATGACAAATTGGCGCGGGATACAGAATCCGTAATCTGAGGGATCCGATCTGCATGCTGCCAGGGCTCTGGGAATGACGCGTGGCGAGCATATGCTGGAATAAAAAGGGGTTTCCACTGTAGAGAAGCGGCTGGATTTTTTTTGGTTTTGAGTTTTTCTCTGTTTTTGTAGGTTTGAGAGCTCCGTTTGAGCGAACATCTATATTTAAATAAAAGGGCCTGTGCATCCTAGGTTGGGGATGGCGTCTGTAATGGGTAGCTCTGGGTTTTTCATACTCAGTTGATTCTTAATAAAAGGAAGAGATGCCTGTTCCTAGTGGCTCCTGTTTTCAGTTCCTTATGTCTGTTTATTTCCTGTAACGTTTTCTTCAGTGTTTCAGGTGTGCTGCGGCTGCAAGTGGTTCCATTAGAGTGGAAGTGGTTCCATTAGAGTGCAAGTGGCTGCATCAGATTGATATCAGAGCACACGATGGCTCAGAGAGGAGTCCGTCTTAACTGGGGTAGAAGAGGCAGGAGAAATGCCAGGCGGAGAGAACCCATTGAGGAAGAACTACTCCGAAGATTAGAGACTATCGAGTCCAGATTGCCCCCAGAAGAATTCGAGGAGGAACTAGAGGTTCCTCGTGAGTGGCCCAGGACTGTAAACCCGATGGAGAGATTGATTGAAGCAATAACCAAGCAAGGGACAAGGGTAAAGGTTGAAGTCCCAGATTTCAAGGGTGAATTGAATCCATACTTGTTCATGGATTGGATTCAAGAGCTGGAGAAATATTTTGACATGGAAGGGATCGAAGAGATGGATCCAAGGAGGACCAAAATCGTTGCATCCAGGATGAAGTCACATGCAGCTCTGTGGTGGGAGAACCTCCAGAATGCTAGGAAGAGACAAGGGAAAGAGAAGATCAAGTCATGGCCGAAGATGCTGAAGCGTCTCAATGTTAAATTTATGCCCTCAGATTATCAACAAAGACTCTTCAAAGAATACCAGAATTTAAGGCAAAAGGAATTGTCTATATCGGCTTTTACAGAAGAATTTTTGAAATTGCAGATTAGAACGGGGCTGCAAGAAGATGATGAGCATGCAGCAGCCAGATATGTCAATGGCCTCCGGTATCAGCTCCAAGATGAGTTAGCCCTACTCAAAGTGAATTCAGTCGATGAAGCATATCAATTGGCATTAAAGGCTGAAGAGAAGTTGAATCGGCGGGGCAAGGCAGCATTCCAGCGAGGCAGTAGCAGCTTAAACAGGGGTAGGGGAAACTATTCCAGATCTACTAGCGACGCTTACTCCAGTATGGAACAGAAGTCGGATTCCCAAAGTAAGGTGAGCTTCAGGAATAGGGGAAGAGGAAGACCTTTTCCAGGGAATTGGCGACCCCTGAAGTGTTTCATTTGCAGCGGACCTCATAAAGCAGTAGAGTGCCCACAGAACCCAAAAAGAGTGATGATGGTTCGAGAAGAGGGGGAAGAGGAATATTACCCAGAAGAAGTCGAAGAAGAGAGGGGTGAGAATCTAATGTTAAGGAGGACTTTGATATCTAGTAACAAAGTCACCCCTGAAGCAGATTGGAAAAGGAAGAGTGTGTTTCGCACCAAGTGCAAGTGCAAGGATAAGGTCTGCAAGGTCATCATAGATGGGGGGTCGACCGACAATCTGGTAAGTACGGAAATGGTTCAAAAATTACAACTGTCTTGCATTCCTAAATCTCACCCATACAATATTTCTTGGCTAAAAAAGGATCATAGCATACTTGTAAACCAAAGTTGTTTAGTTGATTTCAAAATTGGTCCCTATGAGGACAAGGTGTGGTGTGATGTAGTCCCGATGGATGCATGCTATGTGCTTTTAGGAAGACCGTGGCAATATGACAGGAATATCATTCACCAGGGCAGAGAAAATACATATGAGATTAGGCATGAGGGTCGGCGGCATATCTTGAAGCCATTCAAAGAGGAGGGTTCTGTTGAATTAACAGCCTTATCCTTGAGCACCATGGGCTGGAAATTTTTTTCCAAGGAAACTAGGAAGGATGTTTGCTATCTATTGTATCCCCGAGAACAAAAACAAGGGCAGCAGCAATCAACCCCCCTTGAAGTGCAGACATTATTGCAGCAATACCCTGATTTGACACCGACAGACTTACCGGCAGGTCTCCCTCCCACAAGAGGAATCACTCATCAAATTGATTTAATTCCAGGCGCCAAGCTTCCGAACCAAGCAGCGTATAGGCGGTCTCCATTCGAAAATGAGGAGATGAGGAGATAGATAACAAAACTGATAGAGAAGGGGTTCATAAGAGAGAGCATGAGTCCTTGTGCTACTCCCGCCCTGCTCTCTCCCAAGAAGGGAGGGAAGACATGGAGGTTGTGCATGGATTCTCGAGCTATTAACAAAATCACAGTGAAGTATAGGTATCCGCTGCCCAGAATGGATGATCTGCTAGATTGCTTGTCCGGAGCAAGAATTTTCTCCAAAATTGACCTCAGGAGTGGTTATCACCAAATCAGAATTAGGGAAGGCGACGAGTGGAAGACATCTTTCAAAACAAAGGACGGGTTATATGAATGGATGGTGATGCCGTTTGGTCTGTCCAACGCCCCTGCTACCTTCATGCGAACGATGAATCAGGTATTTAGAACCCACATTGGAAAATTTATTATAATCTATTTTGATGACATTCTAATTTTTAGTAAAACCATGGAAGAACATGTGAAGCATCTAAAGGTAGTACTTGACATCCTGCAAACGGAGAGATTGTTTATCAACCTTGAAAAGAGTGAATTCTGCAAAGATAAGTTAGTCTTTTTGGGGAGTGTAGTTTCAACAGAGGGGTTGAGCATGGATCCAGAAAAAATCAAGGCCATCCTTGAGTGGCCTGCTCCTCAGAGTATTACAGAAGTGAAGAGTTTCCACGGGTTGGTAAACTTTTACAAAAAATTCATTAGGAATTTCAGTGGCATAAGCGCTCCCTTGACTGACTGCACCAAGGGAAAGATGTTTAATTGGACCAAGGCTGCAGCCTTCAGCTTTGACCAACTCAAGAAAAATATTACGGAGGCTCCTATCCTTACCCTACGAGACTTCAACAAACTTTTTACAGTCGAGTGTGATGCTTCTGGGCTGGCCATTGGGGGGGTTTTAAGTCAAGAAGGACGACCCATAGCGTTTTTTAGCGAGAAGTTAAATGAAGCTAAACAGAAGTACAACACCTACGATAAAGAATTCTACGTAGCTGTTCAAGCCTTGAAATATTGGAGGCATTACCTCCTGCACAGAGAGTTCATTCTGATGACTGATAATCAAGCTTTGAAATACATCAACTCCCAGAATAAGCTCTCCCACAAGCATGCTAAATGGGCTTCCTTTTTGCAGACTTATACCTTTGTTGTGCAACATAGGAGTGGAAAAACTAATGTGGTAGTAGATGCTTTGAGTAGGAGGCGACATCTGCTTGTAGTGATGAGCAATGCGCTAGTTGGGTTTGAAGAAATGAAAACTGAGTACACAGAAGACCCTTTCTTTGCCAAAATTCTGATGATCCTGAGTGGGCAGGATCCGACTGGTATGTCTTCAATTGCAGATTTCTGTTTACTGGATGGCTTCTTATTCAAAGGCTCCCTATTGTGCATTCCCAGTGGTTCTAGATGCGACAAACTTATAAGAGAAATGTATTCCAATGGGCTGGCTGGACACTTCGGAAGGGACAAGACTTATGAACTAGTCAATGGAAAGTTCTTTTGGCCAAATATGAGAAGAGATGTGAACAAGATGGTGGCTGCTTGTAGGATTTGTCAAACAACAAAAGGGGGATGACAGAATACGGGGTTGTACATGCCTTTACCGGTGCCCAAGGAACCATGGACTGATATTTCCATGGATTTTGTTTTGGGATTGCCACGAACTCAAAGGGGGCATGATTCTGTGTTCGTAGTGGTGGACAGATTTTCCAAAATGGCTCATTTCCTCCCTTGTAAGAAAATGAATGATGCTAGTCAAATAGCCCAACTGTTCTTTAAGGAAGTAGTTCGCTTGCATGGACTTCCAAAAACTATTACGAGTGACCGAGACACACGGTTCCTAGGCCACTTTTGGAGAGTTTTGTGGAAAAAACTGGATAGTACGCTACAATTCAGTTCAGCATATCATCCCCAAACGGACGGCCAAACTGAAGTAGTGAATAGGAGTTTGGGGAATCTGTTACGTTGTTTAATTGGTGGCAACCCTCGCCAATGGGACCTAGTCATACCGCAAGCAGAGTTTGCTTATAATTCCAGCATCAACAGATCAACTGGTAAATCAGCGTTTCAAATTTTCTATGGAGCCAATCCTAAAGGGGTTGTGGAACTAGCAGAATTGCCTACACATCCCAATGTTAGCAGAGAGGCTACGGATTTTATAGAGAATATTCGAGAGATACATCAAGAAGTGGAGCATAAATTAATATCAATGACAGGTCGATACAAGGAAGAAGCTGATCGCCATAGGAGAAGAAAGGTCTTTCAGGATGGAGAGATGGTCATGGTACACTTGAGCAAGAAAATATATCCCAGAGGGACTTACAACAAACTGAAACCGAGGAAATTCGGTCCGTGTAAAATCAAGAGCAGGATTAATGACAATGCCTATCTCCTTGATTTGCCCGAGGAATTAGACATCAGCCCTGTCTTCAATGTGGCTGACCTATACTCATTTCCTACAGAAGCTAGAGAAGAAACCATCACAAGGCAGATAGCTGAAGATTCCCAAGAAAAGGCAGAGAATTGGGTCAGACATTTTCCCAAGAAGAAGCATGAGCAAATTGAGCGTGTCATAGACACAAAACTATCTGGAACGCGCTCCCAAGCGTATAAATTATACCTAGTGAAGTGGGAAGGACTGCCCGATTCTTACAATTCCTGGATCACCGAATCAGAACTGTTTAAACACAGCCAAGACAGGTCACCCAACAAGTTAGAACCAGGAGGTTCTGAAACTTTAAAAGATGAGGAGGATGATGCAGAGCATGAAAAATTGGCGCGGGATACATGATCTGTAATCTGAGGGATCCGATCTGCATGCTGCCAGGGCTCTGGGAATGACGCGTGGCGAGCATATGTTGGAATAAAAAGGGGTTTCTACTGTAGATAAGCGGCTGGATTTTTTTTGGTTTTGAGTTTTTCTCTGTTTTTGTAGGTTTGAGAGCTCCGTTTGAGCGAACATCTATATTTAAATAAAAGGGCCTGTGCATCCTGGGTTGGGGATGGCGTCTGTAATGGGTAGCTCTGGGTTTTTCATACTCAGTTGATTCTTAATAAAAGGAAGAGATTCCTGTTCCTAGTGGCTCCTGTTTTCAGTTCCTTATGTTTGTTTATTTCCTGTAACGTTTTCTTCAGTGTTTCAGGTGTGCCGCGGCTGCAAGTGGTTCCATCAGAGTGGAAGTGGTTCCATTAGAGTGCAAGTGGATGCATCAGAATCCATCCAGCCAAATGGACCTGAAACAATTTACCTGATACCAATGGTCGCCCATGCTTCTTTTGCCTTCAACAACTATTGGCAAAAGAACAAAAATATTGGTGGAACCCGTGATTTTGGAGGGACTTCTATGCTGATCGCAATGGACCCAAGTAAGTAGGGAATTTCATTGGACTCTGCTTTGTCTACATTTTTTTTTCAAATGACAACTATACACATACACACAACCACAAGCATATTTGTGTATTATCTTTGCTTATTGTATTTGTCCCTTTTTTCCATTTCGTTGGGAGTGCTTTGAGAAGTACACCTTCAGGAACTGCATTTGCACACCCTCAGGAACTACACCACATAGAGTTAATTTGCACAGCCTCACGAACTGCACTACATAGAGTGAATTTCCTTTGGCTTAGGTGCCGTGTTAGAGTGGTAACTATTCCTCGATAGTCACCTGGGATGTGCAACCAGCTTCATTCCTTTGAAACTCATGCCACTTGGAATCAACTAGAATTGTGTATTTCTTTGTGGGCTTTGACATCTCACAGAGTTTACACTTAAGATGATAGTGCCTTGCAGTTATGATGCCCTGATTACATAATAAATTCAATGTCTGCTTCATATACTTCACTTCTAAATTCCTTAAATTTGTTTTTGAAATTTTGCAGGTTATCAAAGTTGCCACTTTGATTTAAACTGAGGAATAAAGATTGGATTATTCTTCAATACTTATTGCCATTGGGGTCATAATCATCACAATCTCCTTGTAGAGAGCATAATCTACAGATTTCATGGCCACTTCGTCGAAGAATCCATATTTGCAGTTCACTATTGTGGATGTTTTTCTTTCATAGGATTAGTGCATACCAATAGGTTTTGTTCATAACAGAGTGGTAACAAAGTCTTGCTACTGCTCTGCAATATATAGCCATTTTGTAGGTATTTCATAGGCCCTTAGTTTGGAATTTTAATCACTTGTGTGTGATTTATTATATATCTTAATTCTCGCACACAGGAATTGTTCAAAGTATATTTTATTATGTGACTAAGATTTGCATGATTAATATCTACTTTGTCACTCTTCAATTTTTTTGTTTCCAGAAAATTTGTAACCTTGTTATTGTTAGAAAAATGTGGCAACTGTAAGTTCTATAATGGATTTTTATTATCTTATTTTAATTGTAATGGAGGAACATTATAAGATTTGCATAATTCATATCTACTTTGTCATCCTTCAATATGTTTGTTTCCAGCAAATTTGTAACATGGAAAAGTGGCAACTGTAATTGTTATTTATCAGTGGGCTAAGAGAATTTAGGCCTTTCACCCAACCTATTCTATTTAGTAATTAATTGTTTTTCAATACAAAATACAGAGTGAAATTGACATCTCAAGGTTTTCCAGTAAAAGGTTTTTTCAGTAAAAGAAATTGCCGATTAAAACCAATGTTTCCTTACATCTCAAGGTTTTCCAGTAAAAGGTTTTCTAGTAAAAGAAATTGCCAATTGAAACCAATGTTTCCTTTCACCCAACCTATTCTGTTTAGTAATTAATTGTTTTTCAATACAAAATACAGAGTGAAATTGACATCTCAAGGTTTTAGAACTTGCACTAAATTCAAAGCATGGATTAATCTTGTATTAATGTAATTTTGTTGGGTCAAATGCAGAGAAGTGTTCAGCAAAATTTTCCATGGAAAAAAAGTAACCTAATATAATAAACCTTTTGTAAGGTGGTTCACCATTTGTTAGAGGGCTACTCCACCTGCTATTTCAACATGAGAATCAAGATTGCACAATTTAGTCAACATAGGGGCTCAATAAGAGCAAACATGTCACTTATAAGAATTGAACCTGGGTGGGGAGGGTAACATCCATTCCTCCCAACAACCCAAACTACAACCAATGGACCTCTTTTTACTTTTTACTTAATATGACTATGTGCCCTATTTTTGCTCTCGTTACTTCCAGCAATGCAATGCTCTCCTTATCTTTGGATGTTAATGTAATTCTGTTACATTAATTATTTGTCAGCTTGGTACTGGTATGGATGTTGATATAAGATTGTTAGTCTTGTTATTTTGTCAATTTTTTTTGAAACAAGGTCTTTGAAAGAAAACTCATCATGGTCTCTAGCTGGAGTGCTTTATCAAAATAGAACACTTTTTAACATTTTTTCCACATTGTATAAGGTACAAACAAGGCCTTCGTTCATTGGTAAGATATATATAAGGAGTATTGAGTTGTTGATTAGAGTTTTATTTTGTAATCTGAATTTGCTCAATCCCTGTTCACAATTCTCTGGAGATACTATAGCCCCAAACTTCACAACCATATAAGATAATAGTAATAACTGGAAATACAACATAATTATTACAAGCCTTTAATCACCACTTAGGCATTGTTTTCTTTTTGCTATTTTTCCTACTTCCATTCCTCACTTCAATGTTTACCTCTTCTTTTCTTCAACAACCCCTTCTATTTCTCTGGATGCCCTTTATTCTAAAAAGTAAATTCTTTTTTTTATTCTTGAATTTCTTTTAATTCCTTTTTAACTACTTTCTAAGTTCGTTTCTTTCTTATTTTATTGAAAAATGTTAACTAAATGAACTTCTACCAAAGGGTAAATAATGTTCCCAACATCCAACCCTAGATACCATGGCTTGTTTAGTGAGACCTTCTAATATGTTCTTTTACAATTTGTAAATTTGTTTATTCCATGAAAATCAAAATTTATTAATTACAATATCAAGCCATGTCCATTCCCGAGTATTTATAACCAAAATTATAAATTTGGTTATTCCAATAATCAAAATTGTAAATTTGGTTATTCCAATTACTGACACGTTTAGTTTTTTTGGGGTCAAAGTCTAACTAAATATTTACAAAAGAGTAACTTATAATTAAGTCTTGAGGCATTACAAAAACTAAACCAACAATTGATTCCATTTGTATTATAGAGGGATCACTAACATACATTCTAACAATAATCTCTCAATCATTTCTATAAATCCCTAGAAATACCTTTAAGTAATCCATCATATAATATCATCATAAATTTAACCTTAATAATTTATCTATTTAAATACATATTTATACTAAACATAATCATTTACATAGTTTTAACGTCCAAAACATATTACAAAACAGACACAATGATAAAAACATACATACATAATGACTCACAAAATTCAAAGTGTACATATTAAAAGGTGTGTTGGTCACTGAAGTCTTTTTTGGCAAGCATCATCTACTTTGAAAAATTGGGATCTCACATGAAGTAATTACATCAATACTATTCTTAACACACTTGAAGGTTTGTACCAATGCTTTTTTTTTATAATCTTGCAAATGGGGGCTCGTGATAAGAGTGCATATGGACAACCAAAATACTTGTAAAATCCATTCAATATTAGTTTTTTCTAGGATTGGATCAAGGCTATCATCAAAATCATGGTGAAGGCACTTTTGGAAGTCTTTTAAGGGTTTGTTAGTGCACCACTTGCATTGGTTAAGCACTTGGATATTGATGTTTATAATAATGAGATGTTCAAATGCATGTAGGAATTAGTAACTATGTGCCAACAAAAATAATGGGTTGGTGGACTTTTGTCTCACCAACATAGGTTTTTCTCTAATAATGACCATGGTTCAAATTTGAATCTCATATTGTTTAAAAAAAATGTCAAATTTGATTCTCATATTACTTGACATAAAAAATGCTAAAATTATTTTTTACAAATAGAAAGTGTAATTTTTTCCCAACATCATTGTATTGAGGTATTATGAAGCATGGATAATTGAATATGCCTTTTTTTCCATCCGAGGGATGTCACACCATTTAAATACAAGAAAAAATCAAATTTGATTCTCATATTCTTAACATAAAAAATTGTTAAAATTATTTTTTACAAATAAAAGATGCAGTTTATTCCTAATACAATGGCATTAAGGTATTATGAAGTATGGATAATTGAATATGCCATTTTTCCATTTGAGCGATGTCAATGATGATATCAACGACACCACTCAAATGAGAGCTCATGAAACTGTAGTCATTACAATGTTATTTGTAGATAAAGTAAGTCTTAATGTCTAAGATATTAGCAACAAAACAAAATAGATAATGCATTTATATATTAACTAAGTAATGGTATAAACAAAACTATTCTAATAAAAATACATAAATGGAAAAATAAAATCTACAAGTAAGATGTACAACAATTTGGAAGTTAAGTTAGTACCTTCTAATTCCTACAAGGGGACTTAAGGATACAAACAAAAACGATACTTAAAGACATAACTAATGTAAATAACCATAAATATTTACTAACTTAATACTCTATTTTGGTTATTTTTTAAATTCATTTAGCATTATCTTCAATGCTTCTTAATTTGTATAAAGCTCTTATATGGAAGAGAATCTTATACTAGAGCCAAGTTGGATATGTTCTCGTTTTGGAGATAAGTTATATAAATCTATATCGCTCCTTGTAGTTTATGTAAACTAATTAATGGCAGAGCATTGAGTATTAGATTATTACAGGGAAATTTTCATGGGATTTATTAAGGGTTATGACTCCAACATTGTTTTGTTTAAGTTGAATTTAGGATTAGGAATATCTTGTTTGGTTGTAATTTACACATACACCAAAAACATATCACAATTTCATAAAAGAGAGCCAAAGATTGAATGAAAATTTATTTCAATGGGTTCAATGGTGTTTAGCACACATCAAATCTACAAATGAAATACCAAGAGTCTCTTGGAGAGTTGCTTACTACTGCAACTCAATCTCTCCATTATCTACAAGTTGTCGAATGTTATGGAAACACACCTTAAAATGCTTTGTTTGCTCATGAAACACTAGATTATTTTATAGATTCAACAAACTATGATTATCATGTAGTAAAGTACATTTGCATTATATTGTTTTTCACTTATGAACGAGGTTTCAAACCACCATATAAGTGAAACAAGAAAGAGATCAACGAACCAAATAGATCAACGAGATACCAAGAAGAAATTGACAAAATATAAACTCAAGCATTTACATTATGCCATCAAATATATGTCTTCGCAAAGTTCCAGCCGGGGCAGAAATACCACCATTGAGGTTGAGGTCAATCTTTTCATCCAAATGATGAGCAAACAACAAGCTCCTAATCTTCTTACGTATAATACCTAGTAGATGGGTTCTGCAAGACAAAGAAGTCCATCTGGGGCAGAGTTATAGTCGGGGCAAAGTTCTAGCTAGGGAAGAGTTCCAGGCGGAGCAGAGTTCCAGGCGGTGCAGAGTTCCAATGGGGGCAGGGTTCCGGCCAAGGTCAAAGTTCCAGCTGGGCAGAGTTCCAACTGGGGCAGAGTTCCAGCCAGGGCATAGTTCCAACAAGGCAGGGTTCCAATAAGGGCAGTGTTCCAACAAACGGGGCGGGGTTCCAACAAGCGAGGCAGAGTTCCATCCTGGGTAGAGTTCTCTGGCATTGAATGTCATTGGAGTTCTTTGGCACCTGGCTCTTATTCCAACAAGAAGAACTAAGGAAGGACTTGGGCTGCGCTAGAGTTCAAATCAGGGCAAGGTTCTTGTGAGGGAAATGTTCCTTCCGATAAAGTTCATGCATTGTCGAACGTATTGAGCTAGCAAATATTGTAGCTAAATACTAATAGTAAAGGAATCACTACTAACATATCCTATCTCCTCCTATACTACATAATCGATTCCCTTTAATCACCATACCTATGTTATTTACTTACCACACTAAATACCTTTTCACTACTACAATACGATAGGAAGTATAATAAGTAGTAGGAATAGGAAATCTCATTATGTAGACATAGATCGAATGGAAGGGTGGTCTGTTTTATCTTGCTTGGCTTAAGAGGGAACAATACATATAGGCTTCATTTCTTCCCAAGTTTCTGTTCAGGTGTGTATGGATTGCATGGGATAAAATAGGCTGGAACTCTGCCCAGCTGGAACTTTGTCCCGCTTGTTGGAACCCTGTCTTGTTCGAACTCTGCCCTGGTTGGAAATCTGCCCCGGTTGGAACTCTGCCCAGCTGGAACTTTGACCTCGGTTGGAACCCTGCCCCAGTTGGAACCCTGCCCTGCCTGGAACTCTGCCATGCCTGGAACTCTGCCCTGCCTGGAACTTTGCCCCAGCTGGAACTCTGCCCTAGCTAGATTTATTTGTCTTAGTTAAAGGCACTTCTAGGGTTTTATAGAAATGATTGAGAGATTATTGTTAGAATGTATGTTAGTGATCCTTCTATAATATAAATGGAATCAATTGTTGGTTTATTTTTTGTAATGCCTCAAGACTTAATTATAAGTTACTCTTTTGTAAATATTTAGTTAGACTTTGACAAAAAAAAATTAAACTTGTTAGTAATTGGAATAATGAAATTTACAATTTTGATTATAAATACTCGAGAAGGGAGGAAAATAAGCATCATGGACACAAAATGAAGCTTCTATGGTTCATGGGCTATGGACAAGGACTAAAAACACCACATAATCCGTCTAGAGCAAACCTTTGGCTTTTGAGTGGGATATGGTTTCCATTAGGACATTTTATACACCAATGACAGGTTTCAGGGCTTTGACCATGCCAGGGGAAGAAATCAAGGGCTTTGAAGCTTCTAGGGTTAATGGGCCATGAACGAGGTTTTAAATCACCATATAAGTGAAACAAGAAAGAGATCAATGAACCAAATAGATCAACCAGATACCAAGAAGAAATTGACAAAATATAAACTCAAGCATTTCCATTATACCATCAAATAGATGTCTTTGCAAAGTTCCAGTCGAGGCAGAAATACCACCATTAAGGTTGAGTTCAATATTTTCATCCAAATGATGAGAAAACAACAAGCTCCTAATCTTCTTACGTATAATACCTAGTAGATGGGTTCTGCAAGACAAATAAGCCCAACTGGGGCAGAGTTCCAGCCGGGGCAAAGTTCCAGGTGGGGCAGAGTTCCAGCTAGGACAAAGTTCCAGGCGGGGCAGAGTTCCAGGCGGGGCAGAGTTCCAGTCGGGACAGAGTTCCAGGCGGGGTAGGGTTCCAGCCAGGGTAGGGTTCCAACCGAGGCAAAGTTCCAGTCGGGGTAGAGTTTCAGCCGGGGCAAAGTTCCATGTGGGGAAAAGTTCCAATTGGGGCAGAGTTCCAGCCGGGGCAAAGATCCAGGAGGGTCAGAGTTCTTAGGGCTCAAAGGTCATGACAAGGTACCCTTACGAGGATTTGTGCACCAAGAATGGATCTCGAGGCCTTGATCAAGGATGAGGGAGGAAATCAGCTCTCTCTGGAGGGTCTCGAGGCCTTGATCAAGGTTGAGGGAGGAAATCAGCCCTATCATCTAGGGTTTGACACAGTCATAAATCACCTTTTTAGTAGAGTATTTGAACGAAAAATCAGGCCATGTTTCAGGGCTGCTGCGTTGGGATAAAATTTAATTATTTATTGATGTCAGTTTCTGTTTTAAATTGGGCCATTTGCATTTTATTAATTGAATAGGACTAGAAAATATGGATTTTTACTCTTGCTTAGGTGTTCAAGATATTGAATAGAAGAGCAATACTGTTAATGAAATTCAAGAACTGCAAAACATAACAGTTTGGATTCAATATTAATTAAATGGATTCAGTTCCAATCAGGGTAGAGTTCCAGTCGGGGCAGAATTCCAGCCAAGGAAAAGTTCCAGCTAGAGCATAGTTCCAACCGGGGCAGAGTTGCCGAGAGGAGAGTTCCAGCCTAGGGCGGAGTTCCAGCCGAGGGCAGAGTTCCAACCGGGGGCACATTGTCCCTCACAGGAACCGTGCCTCGATTGGAACTCTGCCCTAATTGGAACTCTACCCTGATTGGAACCCTGCCCCGATTGGAACCCTGCCCCGACTGGAACTTTGCTCTGCTGGAACTTTTCCCATAGTTTAGGTTTTTGTCTTCTGTATTATAGAGTTTAAAGTTTTAAAATTGTGACATTTTAATTTCTTGAGAATACAGAGTGTGATACAGGTGCTGGAGATGCCTATACAATGTTAGAATTCAATGAGGTTTCGATCCCTTGTCATCTACTGCATAGTACCTTTTTTTTACATTTTAACTTATATTGGAATACTTTTTTTTCTTGTTGAGCATCGGAATGGTAGTCTTTGCTGTCCATATGTAGGTACACTATACCTTCTCTATTTGTACATACATTTGTACGAGTTGGAAACAAATATATATCAAATTTGCGAGCTAAACATGTATATATGACTGGTAGGAAGCCAAAAGGAAGATATCTTCTTTTCAGCTGGAAACTGCAAACCCTGACATAATTTCCTTGGCAAAAGTGTAAGTAAGTAAGTCATCATCATGTCTTTAAGTTTCATTTTGTGACAATATACATTATTGAATATTTTATTTTAATTCATTTTCCCATTAGATGAGGGGTTGGGTATGCATCCTCTATTGTTGTTCTTTATTTTATGAGATTAATTGCCAGATCTTTGCCAGTTCACAGTTTAACTTTATGGTAGTTTATTCTATCAGTGTTCTCCCACCTCTACCATTGGATGGTCCTTTGGGTTTTAATTAAATGGATGTTGAGGCCAAATGTGATTCACCTTTATCCCTCAACATCTCTACTCCACCAATTTCTAGTAGAGAACTTACAGTTGAAGAGATTCCTCAAAATGTCATGATGGAGCCAACAACAGGAGCAAATATCCCAGAGCATGAAACACTTCGTGCTGCAGAGAAAGAAAGCCCTTGCCAATGGTGGAATACAATTTCATATGTGCACAGATAGGTCACTTGTTTCTAGTTTCTTGGACCTTAGGAACATAATATTGGAACTTTATGGTCTAAACATGTCTTAGTAGTCAAGGTCGTATTTTGTAACGTCATTTACAATCATAGGTAGTGAGCACCATCAGTCATGGAAGAGGAAGTGATTTCTCATCACTTCCTTGGCTTGAGTTGTGTGTGGAAGCTATAATTAGATATCTATGAAATAAAGTTGTTGAATGAGCTCATAGACCTTTGGACTACATCAGATCTGCAGATTGATGTTGAAACTTCATTAGAGAACAATATGAAGAATCAAAGTGACATACAATATTTTATGCAGAGTATAGCTAAGCTTTATAGGTTTGGCTATAACATAGATCTCTATACTTGATAATAGTGCCGGGAAATAGCCTCAAAGAATGTACCAATCTTCTTGTATTTGATATATCATTTGCATAATCTTATGTGTGACAAAGTTTTTTCTCATTATATATGAGCTTCAGTTCTATAGGTTTTAGATTTGGATACAAAGGGCTATGCTCCACATATACAAATTTCATGAGAAAGTTCATATAATCTTATGTGTAATAAAGTTTTTTCTCATTATATGAGCTTCAGTTCTATAGGTTTTAGATTTGGATACAAAGGGCTATGCTCCACATATACAAAGTTCATGAGACATAAGTTAATTTCCAGAGGAAAGGAAAATTAGTAGGGTGTGTTCCGAAGGAAATATGAAATGGAGCTAATAAATTTGAAAATGTGGTTGTTGCAAAGTACATATAGTATTATTCTGTAGGTGTTTTATTATCGTATGTGTGATAATTTGTAAGAAATGTATTGCTTAAAATGCTAGCCTGGGGATAATATGTAGAGAGAGAGAAACCCAAGCAACCTAGATAAATTGTCAACATATATCTTTCTTAATCACTCTATTAATAATTTAATACCTATTGGAATATACCAACATTGTCGCACACAACACAGATGAGAAATATCTTAAATAAAATGCTGATGCCTTTCTTACTTCTTCCTTTGTATTTTGTAAACCGAGTCAATTCCTCTCCTATCAGCAGAACAAGGGTATATGCTCTTTCTCTTTATTCAGTTGAATCTGAACTTCTTGTTGGGGTGCTCTTTTTAGTGGTCTAGTCTGTCTTCAGCCACCCTCACTATTCCTTTCATTCAGCAGAATATTATTATGTAGTTGGGGGACCTTGAAGGTTCACCCCAGTATTATTCCTTGAGACTTTAAATACACCTAATAAGGTTTACTTAAGGGGTGAGACCATAAGTCCAAAAGCAATGGTCAAATTTCACTGTGATGGTAGATTGTGTTTTGCTTAGAAGGCTACTCCATATCATGTGCTACAAAATTCATGTCAGGGACATACCTTGCTCTCTTCATTTGTTTTACAAACTTTCAAACAATTCACATATTTTTTTTCTGCTTGAAAGTGTGACCTATCATCAACAACAAATGTATGCAAACTATTCTTGACCTCTATCTAGCTACCTCATCCCTCCCACCAAACTTTGCATAAAAGTATAACAAAGATGCATATGTAACAACATTCTTTGGAAAAATAAATTGGATTTTAAGCATGGTTGTCTTTGGAAATATCGATTGGATTTTAAGCATGGTTGTATTTAGATCTTATTGTCTTTTTTTAGAATTACAAATGATACAATTTAGGTGTTAATATTGCTCATTTCTCCAATTTTTAAAGGGTTCTAGCTCAATGGAAGAGCATCTTCTTTACAAGCAGGAGGTTGGTGGTTCGATTCCTCCATGCCCTAAAGCTTCCTGAGTAATCCCTATTGCATCATGAATATGGCATCCTTCTAAAATATCAAATTGTTTAGAGGACACAATTGTGGAAAAGATGCCCCTAATCATGTTTGTAACTCTACCCTGGCTGGAACTTTGCCCCGTTGGAACCCTGCTCCAACTGGAACTCTGCCCTAGCTGGAACTATGCCTTGGTTGGAACTGTGCCCCGATTGGAACACTTCCTCGGCTGGAACTTTACCCATTCAACATTACCAACGTAGAAGTTAGTTTAGAACCCCTCTCGTAGCCATAATAAATCATAATAAAATATATTTTTTAAAATATCATTACTGCAATATCGTTAGGGCACGAAGGAATCGAACCTTCAATCTCCTACTTGTAAAGCAGGCGCTCTTCCTTTGAGCTAGAACCCTTTAAGAATTGGGGAAAGGAACAATATTAACACCAAGATTGCATCATTTGTAATTCTAAGAAAACACTAATAATCCCAACGTTGTTTCTGACTTAGGAGACCTAAGAAAGTAGTCTGAGTGGATATGACCTTATTTAGATATTTGGATATTAACAGATTTTTAAAACATTAAAATATAAAATTATTAGGTTAGTATAGATAACAAAAACATAAATAACCATTTGATAATGGCATTTCTTAATTTTTCCAACTGCATATTCATAATGCTACTATACCCTGTTGTATAATGCAGACGTTCCTATTACCAGATCCCAGTGTTGTTTCAGGGCATTCCTAGCCACTGGATTATTGCATAGTGAATAACTAGTGATAAAGGGCAAAGATTAGTTGAGTCTCCATGTTGGTGGCAATTAACTCCGGAGGGAATTTCTCCAGGGTCTATAAATATTCATAAAGACAGTCATGAAGGCATCTTCGAAGTCCACCCAGGCACAATCTAGAAAAATAAGGGACAACATTCAGGTTCCAATTCTAGAGAGGGACCTCTTGCAGGATCATTATGATATGTCTTACAAAATAGCACCATGTTGAAGATCACGGGCTATAGGATTTCATTGAAGCTTCTAGGGTTCATGGGCCATGAACGAGATTTCAAATCGCCATATAAGTGAAACAAGAAAGAGATCAACAAACCAAAAAGATCAACCAGATACCAAGAAGAAATTGACAAAATAGAAACTCAAGCATTTCCATTATGCCATCAAATAGATGTCTTCGCAAAGTTTCAGCTGGAACTCTGCCTTGGCATGCATGCCTCCGTTGGAACTTTGCCCTCGACTGGAACTCTGCTCTGGCTGGAACTATGCCCCGGCTGGAACTCTGCTTTGATTGGAATTCTTCCCTGCTGGAACTCTGCCCTGACCAGAACCTTTCCCCTGGCAACGTTCCAACCGGGGCAGAGTTCCAGCCGAGGCAGAGTTCCAACTGGGGTAGAGTTCTAGCCAGGGTAGAGTTATAGCCGGGGCAGAGTTCCAATCGGGCAGAGTTCCAGCCGAGAGGACATTTCTAGCCTAGGGCGGAGTTCCAGCCGAGGGCAGAGTTCCAGCTGGGGGCACATTGTCCCTCACAGGAACCCTGCCTCGATTAGAACTCTGCCCTGATTGGAACTCTGCCTCGATTGGAACCTTGCCCCGATTGGAACCCTGCCCCGGCTAGAAATTTTCCCTGCTGGAACTCTGCTTCGGCTGGAACTTTGCCCCGCTGGAACTCTGCTCTGACTGGAACTCTGCCCTTGGCTGGAGTTTCTCAACATTGATTACTGTCAAATGATGTATCCACTCTAAGAGCAAAAATGCTTTCTCCTTCTCAAGAGGAGAGGAAATTACAGGCAAGGCAACATCCACTGGTATTAGAAATGGAATATCGACAACTCCAAGATCATTTCTAATAAATGAATCGAGATCATCTTCCCCTTTGCCTCGCTGGAACTCTGCTCCGATTGGAACTCTGCCCTCGACTGGAAACTATATGGTTATCTGAAGTAAAAGATGGTTATGATATCATGACCAATCCATGGAAACTATATGCCTCCAACACAGATATAGAGAAAAAAATAGTGTCTCCTTACCTTGCCTGGATGTTGTGTTACTTTTATCTCCCAACTAGGCCTCTATTTTGTATGTGGGAATAATGAGTATGGTGAACAAAAGGAAGGGGAAATGCCACCAGGTGGAGCCCACAGGGGAGTATAATTTGCACAATGCATCACCAGGATATTTAAACACCCATGCATATAAATATCAAAGCCTTCATTGCCACAATGCATGTGGAATGCATCCCCATGCCAAGATTAAGGTAATTAGGCACAAAAGAAGGCCATAAAGTAGTTATATAGAAACTTTCAATTGAATTTGTCTTCAATATTCAATAAAGTAGTTATCATGTATAGTGTAGGTTGAGATTGGAATCGAATTCAATTTGTTCTTGAGATCTCAACCATGTTGTGCTTGGATACCTCGGGAAATCCCCCTTACCAATAAGATCTAAAGCGAAGAGAAGATGTTGCTTACGTCATGCATACCACCCTGTCGGAACTCTACCCCGACTGGAACTTCGCCCCGAAGAGAACTCTGCCCCGACCAGAACTCTGCCCGGCTGGAACTCTGCCCCGACTGGAACTCTGCCTCGGTTGGAACTCTGCCCTAGGCTAGAAATGTCCTCTCGGCTTGAACTCTGCCCGATTGGAACTATGCTCTAGCTGGAACTTTTCCTTGGCTGGAACTTTGCCCTGGCTGGAACTCTGCCCCAGTTAGAACTTTGCCTCGGCTGGAATCCTGCCCTGCCTAGAAGCTTGCCCCACGTAGAACCCTACCCCGCCTGGAACTCCCATGTATCAAAAACTTGGTCAAACGTTGTGTAAAGCCTTTCTATGTTAAGGACAATTGTGCCAACCATAAGAATGGGTGTTGGAAAGAATTGATCTTAAACATAAACCCTTTTATGTTAAGAACATTTCCTTAACAATTTTTTTTTTAAATGACACCAACCTTCCTAAGATTTATCATTTTGCATTTCATGATATGTATGATTTCCGCCAGTTCCCAAATGAAATCAAATGCGGCCTATAACCTAATATAAGGTTAACAGGCTGCACTCAATCATAAAGCTTATAGTTAAATTTTCTTCATACCAGCCAACTTGCCAACTAGATCAGCTACACCAAAGATCCATCAGTTGTTAATCTCACCCCTAAAATTTTCCTTGATTGCAAGCATGATTGAATATCTAGTCCAAGAGGTGAGTTATTATTGGTCTTAAATTGTTTAAATTATACAAAGTGTTACAAATTCATCGATCTCTTCTACAAAAGTGGTAACCCCCTTTTTGGGGTTATTTATATGACTGCAGGAGAGGGTAACCCTATTTCAATAGAGGAATATGTTCACAGGGCTACTCCTCATTCGAACTGTTCGACCCTCCTCTGATGCACATTCCTATCTCGATAGGGATAACATGTAAGTTTTACATTTCTATTCAATAATTGTCACTTTGTGTATGGGAGCTCACAAATGAAGTGGACTTTGCATATTTCTAGAGACAACTAGTGTATCCTACCTTTGTTCATTTTCTTCGACTTCCCTGTGGTCAAGAAAGATTACCTTAAGTTGTTATGCGATAATGCAGTAAATTAATATCTAGTACAATCTTAGTCATATATATTTTGTACCTAATGTTTTTCTGTGTATGTGGTTATACAAAGATTTAATACATATTTATATGAATCATAGATTCATTTATTATTAATGCAAGAAAAGACTGAAGCACATCATTAACTCTTTATAATTCTTTGGTTCGATCGAATATTAATTAGATTACACAATTGTTACAAATCCATCGAGTCTTCTACAAAACAAGTAACCCTCTTTTTTTGGTTATTTGTATGACTACAGGAGAGGGTACCCCTATTTCATTGGAGGAATATGTTCAGAGGGATACTCCTCATTCGAATGGTTTGACCCTCCTCCTAATGCACATTCCTAACCTAGTAGGGCTAGGTTGTAAGTTTTACACTTCTATTTAGTGATTGTCACTATGTGTATGGAAGCTCACAAATGAAGTGGACTTTGCATATTTCTAGATACAGCTAGTTTATTGCATTCTGTTTATTCTATCTTTGTTCGTTTTTTCTTCAAATTCTTTTTGGTCGAGAAATATTACCTTAAGTTGTTATGTGATAAAGCAATAAAATAATGCCTATAGGAACCTATATTTTGTACCTGATTTTGTTTTCATGTATGTGGTTATATAAGGATTCAAAACTCATTCTCTCACAGCAGATCTAAACAACGAAGCTTATAAAACTCTGCATAACTCCCTGTATACAAGGGAAACACTTTATGAAAATCAAAGATAAATTTATCATCTTCCTCATGACTGCTTTGGCGATGTGTTGAGCAAAATATCTTAATTATCATGTTTCATGGTTTATTATATAATGATGTGCACATATTGGTTCTCCACAATAGATCCAACCTTAATAAAAAATATCACTTCCAACCCTAATCACTTCCAATGAAAAAAATTATCAATATTTTCAAGTTTAAGCAACGAATTGCATAAATGACCAGAGCTATGCAAGACTCGTTGCTTAAACGGTTATGTCATAAGTCAGAGCACAAAATCCATACCCTCCATGAAGTTGAAATGTTATCCAAATTTAAGCCATCATCATTCTCTTCTCTAGACTAAATACCATATTTTAAAACTATCCAAAAGTCTAAAACACAATTTCAGTAATGAAAATTGCATTTTCATCAGAGGCTTTTGGTTGTTGCATATACTGCTCCAGGGAAGTGTACTTATCGGATTTAATAATGTGCTTGGGCTAAGTGTCACAATCTCACTCAAATGAGAATGCAATGTGCCTATATTGGCTTCGTTAACTAGGTTAATAAAGTAAATATTTCTTCAAAACTTTGCAAATCTAAGTTTGATAAATAGATATCTACAGTTTTTTAGGGTGGATTTTGGTAATTCAAGATCCAATGGTTCTTCAACATCTAAAAAGTGCTTATAGGATTTAATCTAACATATAATGAATCCTCGAGAATAGGGATCTGTTTGTTTTTTACTTTTTTTTTTCTATACTCAGAATATATCAAGAGGACCTTGGTTCAGTAGTGAGGTTGACATAGTATTAAACTGCCCACAAAGGCTCCATTTTTCTTGTGATTTGTGGCACTTGAATAATATGTCAAAAAGGGTTGAGCTGGAGTGCAAGTCCTCAACAATTAAAAAAAATAACCTCAACAAATCGAAAAAAAAATGTGCTATGGCCTCTCTTTTGTTGTCTTGGGAACCTCGGTGATAAACTATTACAGGTTTATTTAGATCACTAGCTTAAAATAAGCCATGTCTATTGAAATGCAGGAGTGCAAGTCACCCAAGAACAATTTGAAAGTATTACTTACAACTGATTCAATTAGATGCTTTACACCAAGTTTAAACAGGAATGCAGCTGCTATCAATATTGAAAATTTCTATCGTGATTAAAGAATTATCCAGATACCCTTCATACATTAACTTGAAAGAAGACACTCAAATATAAACATTAAAGATAACAAAAGTATTGTACCGCTATTTACATCCCTCTCACATAATCTACAGGGGCAAAGCATGCACCAAGTATAGATGAGGTTGCTTAGTAAAATAGAATGACAGAATCCCAAGTGCTGAAAAAACTATAAACACAGTAGATTTAGAAATGATATCAAATTTAACTCATGGTGAACCTTGCATACCTCCTACTATCTCAACTATTCCATTTGCCTAACTATCAACATTTCTACAAAATCCAATCAATTAGATCATATCACAAAGGCCAATCAATCAAGATCTGTTTGTAACCCAAATTTAAGCATTCATGTTAGAAGTGTAATACATACAAATGAACATGATTAGAGAAATTTTTACAGACTAGACAAAAGAATCAAGTCATTTTATAGAACGATTAGAGCTTGTTACTAGGAATGATTGGGCCATGGTTCTACATGCAGAAACCTGCCCATACACTCATACACTCTATTCATACTTCACCATCTAAGGATGCCTTCAATTGGTATTGAGGAACCACAAAAGTAGTGGGGAGATGAGAGCAATGATCTTTTCATCCAAAGAATAAAAAAAAAAAAAAAATAACTAGTAGGGTGGGAAATGCCCCTCTCTCCTTTGTTTTTCACCCTTTTATTTTCCTGAGTTATATAGAATCTGATTTTTTACTTTCAACTGCCAAATATGATTATCTATCAACGTGGATACAAGCTACCCTGATAAAAAGACATACATATACTCTTCAAGAGGTGTTGCTGAATGGCAATGCTCTCTTCACTTGCAGCATTATGGCATCCTACTGGAACACCCTGCCATCTTCTTCACCTTCTTAATTGAAGTTTACAACCAATGTAGACTTGCGGCTACTTCAGGTTCTGAAGCTACATCAGTAAGCAATGGATAATTGATAATTTGCATTTTTCCACCAAAGGCACTAGTAGAACGTTTAGCACTTCAGGGACAACAAAGTTATGTAATGTAGATATCTATAGCTTCCACAAACAAACGCCATATCTGCAACATAGTTTATGACATGTAGAATTCCACACTTTCACTCTTCATAGAATAGCACACAGGGCAAGAATCCACTGCAATATCACAATCTCTGCAGAGGCATAGGTGTCGACACGGGAGGAGAAGGAAACACTGTTCTTCTGACACGCCTTGCAAGTTCTCTGACCCCTTGGGTTCTTACTACCTCTCAAGGATCTCATGCGATGAGCCTCTTCATTTGGATCTATGTGTGATGATTCTGCATCATCTGCTTCACTATCACCACATCCTTCCGTGTTTTGTTCCCTGCCCTGTACCACATCCCGTTGAAGGCTTTTTCTCAAGGATTTCACCATGGCCTCCTTATGCTTAGCTTTGCTCTGCAATATACAAGCTTCCAGTTTCAGCTATTTCATTTGCTCCTCTAGTTCCCCGTTTCTAAGATTGATCCTCTCCAATTCCAAGTCCTTTTCCTTCATTTTCCTTAAGACGCTTTCCTCAATCATAGAAAGTATAGATTGTGAATGTCTCTGCCTCTTCTCTTCAAGAGATTGCCTCAGCTGATCTGCCTATAAATCAATACATGCAAGAGAATTTAGTAAGGCTCCCAAGGATTCAACAAACTAGTCCTACAGTTTTGAACTATGTCTATGAAGCCTATATTTTTGCAGTTTTATAGGCATCTCCTAGAGTTGAAAGCAATGGACTGTTTTATTACTTCAAATCTAGAATGCATGGAAAATGAATAATATATGCACCTGTGCCCTCACAAATTGATCAAGCTCTTCTTTCTGTTTTTGCAACTGTGATGTTATATCGTCTGTTAGAAAATGAAAGGTAGAAGCTTCATTGCCTCTGGTTGCAGATGATATTGAAGAATTGATTTGTTCATCCTCAAATGCCAAGCGCAGACCGGTTGACACAACCACCACTGAGTTTGGTACAATCCCTAGTCCTGTGGCTGTGGCTTGCTGATGAAGGTCACACAAATTTATTAACATGGGCTTTTGATGTTGCAAAGCAATAAGATCCACAGCTTCCCTTGGTCTCTTTCGTGATGTAGTCTCCTCTGGCAAATGGAAGATTGCTCCATTCTGCTGACCATGCACATAATTGGGCACTGCAAAATGAATAACATTTACTTGACATGTCAACTAGATTCACAATGGCTATCTAATATGAAAATGTAATACTAGGGTCAGAACAAAATTGACAATGTAAGAGATGTACCGTAAAAACAAAATTATAACCAATCTCAAGAACAGTCCTCAGAAAATTGATTCTCCTCCACATCATCTTCAAATAGTCATCAGTCATGAAAAAATTTTCTTGAGAGAAATCAACTCCTTCAGTTTTGAGCATAACGCAGTGAACATGAATGGACATGCATCGATCATATTCTCTCACTAATGCGAAAGCTCTCAAGGAAAAGATCAGTAGAGGGTGGAGGGTGTTGTTTGAATTGCAAAGAGCCATCCGTCCTCGTGCGGGAGTGTTGTTTGAATTGGGAGACGATGATAAACCGCAGAGGGTTAACAGCAACTACAGACTACTTGACTACTAACGGAGTTAGATTAATGGGTTTTGGCGATCGATCGGGTGCCCGCGACAGGGAGGTAGGCCGGTCCGGTGGCCGGAGTGCTGACGTGACGATTACCGCCGAGCAAAATCGTCGCGTCGGTAGCTCACTCCATTATAAATTTCCCCATGGTATTTGGCTCTGGTACCATATTAATGAATCAGAGTGTCTGAG
>LPNX010599471.1:111478-124341 GCA_001517045.1 Pseudotsuga menziesii | reverse complement strand
TGGAAGATATGTTTATATGAAAACTAATTGATTTGTTCTACAACACTTATCCAAAAATGGAATTTTAAAATTTCCATGCCATTTCATATCGCCCCACATGCAATGCCATTGGAATTGTAATCACTGAGACACAAAAGTTGAGACTAGCAACCACGCCTTGGCCTTGATGGTGAACAACCATTATATATTAATATTGCACGCACTCAGTTGCATATACAGACAGACATAGAAAAGGAAAAGGGGAGCGCCCTCATCTATTTAAAGCCCAGCAGAAATAGGAGTGGGACTACCTATATTTACATTTTGTGGTCAAGAGCAGAGCAAAGCAAAAGACTTGATTGGAGATTATTCTATCACCCATGGACAGTTTGCCTAATTATTAACAGACTGACCGAGTGCAAGAGATCTGAGAGAGGGAGATTTGGTGTGTCTGCTTGTTATGCAATTCTCTTCTTGCCATCAAAAAGGCTAGTACTCTCCTTGATTTTCCATTTGTTCACGGAAGGAGTTCCTCCATGCAGAGTTGAGAATGGTCTTATCTGCTACAATGAAACAGGCTGAACCAGTCACTGCCAATCAAAGTACACACAACTCAAAATCAACTTGCAGTTCACTACGGAGATAATTATAGCGAGACATATCAGCTGAATAAATTCAGTAATTGCAAAATCCTTTATCAGAACATGCATCAAAGCATTGCAACGCAAGCATTGCAATGCAAGCATTTTAATAAAGTAGCTAAATATAATAGTAGTAGTTTAATGTATTCTGCAAAATTTTCATGTCAAAAAAATGATAGATATTGAGGAGAATTAAACAACTGCAACCTAACATTTGGAATGACATGCAACAGTATCTAATTTATTTAATTGATTAATTTCGGACTTAGTTGTAGAGATGATGAGCGCCTGTGCAGCATGGTTGAGGTTATCCCTTGCCCAAGGAATAGCCCTTGCTCCCAGCAACTGCAGATTTTTAACATTAACCCAATCCAACCCAACCCAGCAGTTAATATCCAGGCCCAGTTACATGAATATGAATGTTGACAAAGTCATTGAATTGAATCGATGCTGAAAGATAATAGCATTAACAAAACACTTACTGTGGAGATGGCGGACGCAACACAAGCAATTGCAGCTACCTTGACCCCTGCTTTCATTGCTTCTGTATGCATATACAATGCACATACATTCATCAGTTTCATCATGCCCACACATTATTTATTAACACTGCATTTTATATCGGAATTATGTAAGTGATTCCATTAAAATCAAATGAAATGAATTCAGCCACATGATCTTGAAAAGAGAGAGAGAGAGACTGATGCGAATGAATGAATGGTTAGTTACCATTGGAGCACTGCTTTGCTCTGAGAATTTTCAGGTCATCTTGTCGTTGATCTGGACTCGTCATCTCTTCATTCACTATGCTAATAATCCCCTCGGCTCAGTGCTTGAGATTAGATAAATATAAATTTATGAAAATTAAGGAAGGAGGAGATGAATGCTTGATACGGGAAGCTCAAATATGCTCATAGTATATATAGAAAAAACAAATATGAGAAATAAGTAGTTGTGGGTGGATCGATCAACAGTCGAAGGTGGCCATTGGTAAAACAGAATGAACAAGAAACCCATGGTTTGATGAAGAACTTGTGGTTGTAGAAAACCATATGTCCAGAGCCCCAGGGATTGAAACCTATGAATATCGAGAAGGAAATACCGCTAGTTTAGCAAGTACTTCATTCCCTTGAATTTGGGTTTGGGTTTGCGGGTGCAGCACACCCGCAAACCATGTGTCGAGAGCCGCAGAGAATGAAGACTACTTATTGATTGTTGAGGGGGTATGCCGCTAGTTTAACCAGTACCTAATACCCTTGAATTTGGGTTTCGGTTTGCGGGTGCAGTACACCCGCTGCAGATTCTCTGTCTCGCTCTTGAGTACGGTTATAATAGAATGAGGGGTAAGCTACCTGGTTCCAAATATGCTCGTGTAGATACAATTTATGCAATCTGAAGCACCTTACTTAGTATAATCTCACAACATTTGGATGCTTGATCAGTTTCAAGGTGCATATCTCACTCTTGATCTGCACACAAGAATGACCCCCAAATTAGGCGGACCTGACAGACATAGATAACATGTGTGTTTTCTTGTTAGATGAAAAAAAGCATATCCTCCCTAAAGAAGGATACAATACAGTTCAACAAGTCCTTACATGGTCGACGATCTTGTAGTAGAAAACCCTGTCCTTGTCCAAAATTTTGACAGCATAACTCTGCCTTGTTTCCACATCAATGGCGCACTTGACTTTGGCAAAACTTCCCTCACCGAGCATCCGTCCTAGCTCATATTTTCCAATCCTGTTCTTATTAAGGTTCATTCCCTGAGTTTTACCTTTCCACATAAATTACCCTATTCCCGATTAGCTGTTCGTCAGATTGTCAATCCTGCGAGCAGGAAAGCAAAACTCAGGGCCGCTGAAGATCGGAAGCAATAGGAATTTCAAAGCCTGGAAGCAAAATTGGAACCCGTGAGTTTGTCCCGAGTTTGTCCCGTCGAGAATCTTAAAAAAATGATCTCGTCTTTTGATTGGAAAAACGCAGCAGCAGATTCCTAATGACGCTCTGCCGTGTTCTTCTGAGGATTCTTCTGAGCCTTTAATCAATCACAAAAATCAAAGGCGGCGACATTCACGAGATAAGAGCGAAAGACTTGCGAGCCCCTGCTCAGCTCCGCCCCCTCGTATAGAACGGGTTTGAATTCTGTGTTTGACACAAAGAGAAATGAGCGAGAGTGGCACGTTTCAATCTTTTTTCTGGTAGAAACAGAGGAAGAAAGAATCTCTTATAACTCTTAGATCGCCATCAAAAATCCCAAGACGCATGCACACAGAGAACAGTAGCCAAAACGTTGATTTGAGACGATTGGCTTGGGCAAGGCAGAGGACCAACAATCCGCGGGAGTTTTGTTTGAATTGGAAAAGAGGACAAACATGGAGAAAGGGAGACGGCGATGGACGGCGGAGGTTAACGACGACAATAAACCGCGCATGATGGAGAACGGAGTTTTGGAGAACCATGGGATGCCGGCGACAATAAACCGCGCATGATGGAGAACGGAGTTTTGGAGAACCATGGGATGCCGACCACGGGGAAGAGAGTCTGTCCGGTGACTGGAGTGCAAGTGCTGGCACGACGATTGCCCCCGGGCAAAATCCTCGCGTCGGTAGCTTACCCCAATTTTAAATATTCGAGTTGTTATCAGAATGAGGTAATTTTCTTAATAAATTTGAATTTTGAACTGTAAATGAATTCAACGTTATAAATAAATTCAGCATCTAGATTAAGCAATTATAAAAATTGATTTTTTTTAATTCTTCAGAGTTTTTACCCATTTGTTAAAGTCATACCGGAAAATGCTCTCGCGAAATCGTCGAAATTATACCGGGAAATGCTGTCGTGATTCGAATTAGGCAAAGAGAGACGGAGTAATATTCCAAATGAAAGTGCAAAGCACATGAATATATCTTGCGCACTCTTTTCTTTAATTTTTAATTTTTACTTTAATTTTATTTTTAATTTTAATCTTATTTTTATTTTTATTTTACTTTTACTTTTATTATCATTTATTTTTTTAATAACTACAACAATATATGAAAATAGTACTTGATATATTCCAATGTTGGCCTTAAGAATCGATCATCTTTTTCAGCATTATCATTTATTCTGTTTTAATAAATACAACAAAATATGAAAATCCTATGTTATAGGAATATATGAATTAGTTCAATAATGCTAATTCTTTTGTAATAAATGCAACAATATATTAAAATGGTACTTTATATATTCCAATGCTGGCCTTAAGAATCGATCATCTTTTTTCTGCTATGAATATGGTACTTGAATTATTCCAATGCTGGCAATGCTGGCCTTCAGAATCGATCATCTTTTTCAGTATTATCATTTATTCTTTTGTAATAAATGAAAAGAGGCATTGCCTCTGCAACTACTACGTTGTCTTTTTTTCAAGAGAAAAAAGCCTGTCTTTGATATTCATTAATGAATCAAAGGGCATCTACTGTGCCGACCCAAAGACGAGTTACAATCGTGCAAGAGGATCCTTAAAAAATCTATCAGTCATGTCATGAAGAGCCACATCACAACGAGTCTACAAGTGGGACAAGCTCACCAACAATACAGTATCCCATTAGTATAAGCTGCCACTCACACCATATCAACCGTGAACAAAACAGTGCAGAACAACAGTCTAAAAAGAGCCTGCTCCATTACAAATCCAAATGAGGTGCAATAAGTAAAAAATGAGTACATGCTCTAGCGCTTGGCTCAAAAGAGCACAAAACAATCTTGAGAGGTCATATGACCTTCAATAAATTCCGAGAAATTACCAGATCCCGGAGCCAAAGAAAGTGCTTTTTTAGAGAGGAAATCTGCGTTGTCTTTAGAGAGACTTGTTTTTGTGTTATAGAAAGATGTAAATTAGCTTAACCATGCTTTTTTATAATAATAATAAAATGATTATAATACATTTTTGTTTTCAATGTTAAGGGTGTATGGGAAGTTATAAAAGAAAAAGTAGATAATGTGTATATAGTTTTTTTTATAGGTAAAATTTTAAATTCTTTTTTTTAAGTTGCATAATTATAATACAAAGGTAAAATATACAAAAATCATTCTTGCGAAAACTGAGGGCCCTCTATAAAGACTGAGAGACTGAGACAAATTTAAAGCAAACAGAGACATATACATAGTCATGGACATAGTTTGCAGACACAGACATAGATAATAGATATAGATATAGAGTTCAAATTTAAAGATAGCCATGGATAGGCTTGACAAAAACCTGAATAACAAAAGCCCGGGACGAAGGGACTTTACTGTTGCTGGAAAGCACGAACCTTAGTCCGGTGAAATTTCTTCAATGATGGGGCAAACCCATCGTTCTTCCTACGATTGGGTGGGCGAGTTGGTAGCGGTTTCTTGAGCCGGTTGCGACAGTTGTTGTTGCTATTCAGGCTTCTGGCTGGACATTTCCTTCATGCATTTGAAGAGCGGTTCCACCATCAAAGGGATGGGGAAATGCGGAGCATGAGGAGCCATCGTTGTGCACCTGTCGCACTCCCACTACCACCTCCCCCGCGACTGGCGAGAACCATTCCTCCAGTTGCACTTCAACTGCCACCTCCTCCACTATTCAGACCACCATTCCCTGAAATGCCATAGTACCCTTCCAGGAAAATGAGTCATCCATGGCCGTGAGCTGAGTGTCTATCTCAACAGTTCTGGTTTTCATGGCAAGGACGGAGTCACGAGATTTGGACCAGTTCCTGAGCATGTCCTCAACCAAATTGCATAACATGTTTTTCATGAGCCAATAATGGTTTATCTGGCTTCCATCCTGACCTATTGCTAAGTTCTGGTTTAGGACTCGCCCTTCCCATGCTTCCACGAGGATGTGAACCCAAGAAGAGATGTGGGGTTCATAGTCGATGAAGACTTGGAGGCTACAACCTCGCTGGGCTTTGCCTCTGCCAAAGCTTGCCCATCTTGGCATTCCTCTCTGACGTGACATGACAACCAGATTGCACCGCCGCTTTCTAATATTAACAGGGTGAGAAATGATGATGAAAACTAACTAGAGAGCCGCCAGACACATAGAGAGCCAAGCAATTCTCAGAGCCGAGCAGAGACTACACAAAATGTCGAAGTGATTTGCCATGGCGCTCATATCGACCTTCCATCTTTCCATGGTACATGCGCGCAATGAATTTATCTCCAGAGCCATGAAGGCTATGAGGAAAATAGGTCGTCGCCAATCCATGTCGCATGTGCCGAAGTGACAAGCAGAGCTTCTCCTATGCATGATGGACGTCGAAGGTTCTGGGGGCTTATAGTGTCGAGGTTGATGGATGGGTCGGGTTCTTGATGGTCACCACGCGGCAGGTGCAAAGGCTAACACAGGACGTGTCGCCGATCGTTAGATTGGGTAAAATTTTAAATTCTATAGTAAGGTGATAAAATATTTACATTAGTTAAATGAAGAGATAATTTTCTTTTTTTAAACATATTTTATAAAAATATTTGAATTGTAAAGTTGAAACATGATGATGATTAATGTTCATTGACATACTCAACTTTGATTTATCCTACACTAAAAAAAAGGAAAGAATCATTTTGCTTTCTTTAAAATCTTAGTTTTGTAGTCTAAAAACTTTAAGAGAAGCATTCGTAAATCATCATAGTTGTGACAAAGTTAAAAGTTAGGAAGGTAGTATTGTAACACATATTTTGAAATTGGGTTGTAATGCAGGTGTAACCAATGTTGCTTTTTTTAAGCTAATTAAAATAGAGAGATACTTTTAATCTTGTAAATTAGAGTTGGTTTCTTCCTAAATGGTTTTGACTAGAGTATGAAACAAATTGAGAAACCTCTTTTCTCCCATATTACTCACTAGCACAACCACGAGTAAAGTGGTTGGTGAAGGCCAATAGGCATAGCCAACCACTTAGTTTTGGGGAGATGGTTGACTATTAAACAAAGACCAAACATTAAACTAATTACCAAATTGTTATAGTTATCCATTTATGACATAACATAAACATTAAACTAATCATTATAAACATAAAACAAATACTATTTAATAAACAAAACAAAAAATACGAAAAAAACAAAAAACAAAAATTGATATCCACTTAACTAAAGCTTATTTAAATCTTAATTAAGATACATCTAAACATAACAAGATACAAAGACCATAAAATGAATATGAGCTAAGCTTCTTTAAATCTTAATCAAGATGCATCTAGGTAGTATATAAATTCTTATCCACTTAAAAGTAAAATAACTAAAATCATTATAAACATTAATATGATAAATAATATTATTTCCTTTTAATAAATCAAATTTTTTATATTTTTATTTAATATCATTAGTTAAATATATCAAATAATTAAAGCAATTATTTTGAAAGTTTTTAACGATTAAAATAATTATCACATACAAATGAAGTTTTATAAAAAAATAATATTAAATAATAATAATAAACTAAATTATTTAAAAAAAAATTATTTATATTTTTTAAAATTGAAAAATAATAACTAAGTTTATCATATCATTTTGTTTTTTTTAACATAATAAACTTTATAAAGATGTTTATTTTTTTCATATAATAAAACTTATAATAAAGATATTTATTCTATTTTTTTTTTAAATATAAATTATTATTAACATATATCTATTTTAAACTTGATTTATCAAGAATTGAGAGATCCAATTTGTTAAGGTGTATTTTTTTAATTTTAAAACTTTTACATATACACAAAAAAAATTACACCTCAAACAATTTGATCGCTTTTAAATTATAAATTCTAGTTTAAAATACATATATAATGATCTTATACCTCCAAAAATTTGTATGCTTGATAGATCCACTTTGAAATTAATTTAATTTTATAGTCTAAATAAATTTTATTTAATAACTTTTTGATTGGTTTTAATTTTTTATTTTAAATCATAAATAAATTTTTTAATTTCTATTTTATTTGGTTTTAATTATTTATTTAATAAATAATTATACATTTATTTAATTACTTGTAATTTTTGGTAATATAATGTTATGTTACAATTCCTTTATTTTATTATTCTTAATGCAATCATAACTTTTAAATTTAACATTTAATTTATTTTTATAAATTTGAAAATAATATAAATAAAAATTTCAAAAAATATGAAAATCTCCAGACCTATCTGACTTTATTTTTTAAATATAAGTTATCCCCGTAACTTTGGAACAAATGCCAAATGTTACCTGTCTAACTTTATTTTTTTAAATAAAATTATCCCCGTAACTTTGAACAAATGTTAAATGTTCCTTGTCTAACTTTATTTTTTAAAATATAAATTATCCCCGTAACTTTTGAACATATGCCACATGTTGAATAATGAAATAAGATAAAGAAAGTAAAAATAATATGAAAATCTATAAAATATTTGTTTTTAAATATTTTTTTTAACCAGTAAAGCTGTATATTTTTTAGTCACTGAAAATTAACATCAATAGGCTTTTATAATATAAACAAGAGCCACGAGGTGGCAATGTCTCCAACATTGCATTCATGATAGCTAGTGGTTTGCAATTGCATATGCAAAAAACTAAAACTCAATAAAAATAGATTAAATTTTGTTATAGCCTACTTAAAACTCAATAAAAATAGAATCACTGTTGTTATCACCTAGGTAGGCATCCTTTTGATGATTGTAGAGATTTGACTACTTAGAAGACTCTATACTCAAGTTCTATTTCAATGGATCCAAAGTGAGAATGAGCTTTACCAGCTTTGCCAGAACACGAGTACTACATCTCAAATAGGCCACGAAGAGCATAAAGATAAGCCTAAAAACAGAGTGGGGATGCACCATTTTTTACCAAACAAAAAGAATGGAGAGAGATAGACGAATCCGTCAAAAGTAAAAATTTTAAGCTTATAACCATAAAAATATCCTGATCGCTTATTGGTTGTGTTTTGTTAATGGGCGGTAAAAGTTAATAAAATTTAGGCTTAGCCGTAAATATTTATGTTGAGTTAGTTTAGTTAGGATTTAACTATGTGTAGATATTGGTTAGTTGACTTTTTCAATTACGAGAAAATGATTATAATTTATTTTTTAATTAGAGCTTTGCTTTACACCAATTTAATATAAGAATCATTTTTCTTATTTGTAAAACAATCTAACAGGGTCCCAAAACATTGAGACATAAATGAAAACATTAATGGATTGGCACTAGTAGTGGTAATGAGTTAGTCAAAACCACAATCTTCTCCCCTTGAACTTGACAATTATATGCCTTGAATTAACCTAGATTCCAATTTCCTTCTCTTCTCCTCTCTGCTTCTATATTTGCGCTATAAAACGAGAAGGCCCCTCACTGGAGAACAATGTATTTGTGCATTTGCTTGGATGCATGCCAAAGATCAAGGAAGGGGTGGGAAGGGAAATTTGCTGTAGGGTTTGTTCAAGGGGTGCTTTGTGTTGCCGTTTGAAGGTTCTGGGGAAGATATATTCACAATATATATATATATATATATATATATAGAGAGAGAGAGAGAGAGAGAGAGAGAGAGAGAGAGAGAGAGACTGTATATCTGTTAGTTAGTTATAATTAGATCAGCGAATCATTCACTGGGCAACCGGACCTCAGTCTATCGTGGAGTTACCAAGTACATACTATGTTTATACAGAAATGATAGTAATCCCCCAATATTGTTGATAACAAGGAAAATGTGGACTGTCAATTATTATCAAACCTACAGTGGTGAGCAATAATTGTTAACCATCATTATTATATAATGATGATAATAGACTCAGAGAACTACTTTTGAATCAATTTTATTTTCAAATGAGAGATCTGGTTTTAAACAGAATTTCTCTAGGATTTTCTTAGGCATCGATGGACATGCAGATACTAAGCACACCCCTGGGATAATACAAGTAGGCTAGAGAACCAAACCTGTAAAGGAAGCATAACATTAAAATTAACTCTGCAAACATTAAGGAGACCTAGCACCCATAAGGAAGAAAAGGGCCACTAACAACTACCCCGAAGTTAATTAGTTTGAGGGCTTAAAGAATTTTGTCTTTACTATTTCATTCCCCTCTTCCTCTTCACCAAACCTACAAGAGTGTCTTCAAATTGAAACTTTGTTATTTCTTCTTCAAATTTTAAAGATTTAATATACGTAATATATACTCACTAAGTTTCACTAATGATGCACTTCATTTTTAAATTATAATATCACGTTTTAATTTGTTGATATCTTCAAATTGAAACTTTGTTATTTCTTCTTCAAATTTTAAAGATTTAATAACCCATTTATCAAGTTCAATCACACAAGCAATGGAAATGGCAGCAGTGGTAAAGGGCCTTCGTACATATGCAACCTTAAATGGAGGATGTAGCGTACAACAAAAAGAGGTCAAATTTACAACTCCTCTAGTTATTTTATTGACTCATGTTCCTCCTGAAAAGGACCATAGGAATCAGAAATCCATGCCTGGATTTTTTTTTGCTGAAGACCAAAGCCATGAAATCTGCAAATCATTCCATGATTCAGAAAACATTCATTTTCCTCAATTTGTGTAGAATCAAGCTCCAAAATTAGATGCTACATTATCCACCCATAAGGACATGATTGAGACTTTTTCAAAGAGCAGGAGAGAATCATTTGAAACCGACTAATCTCAGCGTTACTTAAGAGGTTTCCCAAACGTAAAAGAGTATCCTAAAGCTAGTACGTGGATATGTTATTCATTTGCTATTTGACTTGAGAGACCTTGTCCTTTGGGCAAGAAGCCACCGCATGTCCATACTCAACATATAACTTACAATGGAAAGTAATCTGTCTATAATCCAGGGATTGTGTACATTTATGGTTCTCAAACTCTGACACAATTTTATCAAGGAGACCTTTGCTAAAATCAGCCTAAATGCAGATTCAAATAAAAGGTGGTGGTGTCATCTTTCCAGTTTGACAATAAACTTATCCAAGGCATTGACAATGGTAAAAAAGAACTTATCAATCCAATACTCAAAAGGGAGAGTAGCATTCTTACCCAAATTAAGACCTCTAATAATGACTTAGAAAGCAGGGTGACACCACTTCAAAAAGAAGCCAACGTTGTACATAAACCAGGGGCCATTACTAACCCATTTTCCATCCAACTCAGAGAGAAACTCCAAACTAAAATAATAATAAAAATCCAAAAAACAACTTTTGCACACAGGTGATCACCACCCAGTCTTCCAGGAAAGGACCATAGGAATCAGAAATCCATGTCTGAAATTTTTTCACTGAAGACCAAAAGCCATGAAAACTGCAAATCATTCGATGATTCAGAAAACAATCATTTTTCTCAATCTGTGTAGGATCAAGCTTCAAAATTAGATAGTGCCTTATCCACCCATAAGGACGTGATTGAGGCTTTTTCAAAGAGCAGGGGAGAATCATTTGAAACCGACTAATCTCAGCGTTACTCAAGAGGTTTCCCAAACGTGGGGCTTGTTGTAATATTAAATTAAATTAAATTAAATTAAGAAGATCCAATTCTTAAAGAAATATTAATGCATGTTATTAACTTACTCCAATATACGTATTACAAACCCTACATAATGCGTAGATTCAAGTTTGTGTCGCGTAAATGAAGGTAGCTGTGGGAACTTGTGTATACTAAAAGTTTCTTTCATTTGGACCTTGAAAAGGTTACTCAGTATGACTTTGGCCCAAATGCCTGTAACAATCATTTGTCACAGTTTAGCGTTCTCTCCTGGGGATTTATCACGGGATTGGCACGTCTCTATAAGCTAGAAGGCCTGCAATAATCTTCACCAGTTTATGAGCGATTAACCCAACACAAAATTGTATTAAAGCTTGACCTTCTGTAGAATTTTCCCCCATATCCTTCCTGGGATTGAGGAAATTCATTGTATTGAATGAAGGAAATGAGCGATCCTAGAGGGTAATGAGCGATCCGAGTTCAGTAGCCACATGATTTTTTTTTCTTTTAGATGGCATTTAAGTTTCCAGATTTCTAGTTGCCACCATTTCAGTTTAGTTTGGAAGGTGGTTATATATGATGACGGTTTTCAACATCCATTAAGACTAATTTGTTTTTATCCAACCTTAAGAGAAAAGACAATTAAAAAAATTTATTTGTATTCAAATATTATTCATATGCTCAAAAAAGATTAAAGACAAGAGGAATTGGAAGATTAGAGAGGTTAATGTTAGAAAAAAGATTATGAAACTAAGATCTAATGTAAAAAACCAAAATATGTACTTTCAAAAATTTTATAATATTTAATTAGCTAAAAAACAAAAGAATTGGAACTCTCGATGCAAGCTCCTTCCTCCCCAAGCATGGAAATTATTTCTAGTTTCAATAATTTACCATTGTAGGATGCTCTCGCCATCATGGATGAAATTAGGTATGAGATGCATTAGGATACAATGTTCTTTGCTTTTACTCCAACTCCAAATGTGACTCCAATAGGCTAGGTTAGAGGTAATATCACAACAATTTTATCTATTTATTGTTTCAACTTGGATGAACCATGTTTAGTTGCTTTACTTTGGGTTTGTTCCAACAGTTTGAAAGAGGTTTTTAGAAACTCCCCTACCAACATGGTGGATTGCACCAGGAGTGACCAATAAGCTAGCAGCTAGGGTTGTAAATACTCCCACTTCCCATGCGTGGTACAAGAGGCAGGGGCTTCGACCTCATGCCACCACAACAAACTTATTGTTGGAATCAAACATGCAATTTAGGTAAAAAATAAGCTAGAAGTTAATTAGGACAATGAGATTTGCAAGGATGCTAATATTGGGGTCTTAGATGTGTCACGTGGATACCTTTAGAACCCGTGACTCCAAATAGATTTAGACAACCGTTCTTTATTGGAATAACAAATAGAAGTTGGGCAAGGTCTTAATGAATCACGAGGAGGAAAAAAAGAAAATCCTGCTACATATGGATGAAATGTAGCTATAGATGACGACAATCCATGATAAACTCTATATAATAGCCAAAGCTACAATTGGGTTTGAGTTCATGAGTTTGAAATGTCATCCTAGGGCTCAACCTCCTCCATCTTTCCAAGAGGTGTCTATCATCTCCATCACTAATGATGGAGGCCAAGCTACCTAGTTCTCTTAGGATTCATTTTCAATTTTTTTTTATTTTTTATTTTTTATCATAAGCATAACATAAGTATCCTAATTCAGGTTCATAGAATTTCCACATAGGTATCCTAATTCAAATTCATAGAATAGCTATAAACAATGATT
>LPNX010599471.1:76819-111297 GCA_001517045.1 Pseudotsuga menziesii | reverse complement strand
CGGTTGGAAATGCTACTAATTCCATTCAATAATTATTCACAAAACTGTATCTACGTGTATAGTTTACATTGAATTCTGCAAGCAGTCCCACTCCAAAACTCAGTCATCCAAACATCATCGTATTGAAACTGTCAGCGGCAATGGCCTCTTCTCATTACAAGATATTTATGATAGGCATGCCAAACTGGTTACAGCTTCGTGCACGCCAAACTATAAAAACTCATACCCACAACAAACTGATCAATGGATTCAAATCTCAATGCTGTCTCCAATATTTTTAAGCACGTACGATTTGCATTCAACCTTCGTTTCTTCCGATTTGTCGACTTGATCTTACATTAATACATTTCGATCACCGGTCTTGCGTTGTGTTTTTGATCTGTAAGTATACGGTCCAGGATAAACAGGTGATGGTTTTCTGATTCTTGCTGATGGTGCTCTTTCATCTTTTATAGAAATATTTGGAGCTACATGTGTTAGAAGCTCGGCTCATTCAAATTTTGGCATCCCAAATCCAATTTGATTTGATAGATACAAAGAAACCCCGACAGCAAATACAAAAAATCCAAAAAAATTACTCCAGATTTAGGGTTTCATCTTGAAAAAGAAGCTCTATAGTGGTGGGATTGTTGGCTTCCTGTGCGAGGGCACCTGATTACGAGACTGCTAGAGACTGCATTCGAGTACAGCAATTGAACGGGCTTGCCTATCAATTTGTGGTGTCGGTGAGAGTAAAAGACCTCCTGCTCCGCCATCCCAATCATTTTATTTGCAGCTCTCGTGGTCTCCAGGCCTGTGACCCCCACCCGCTTCAACCAGAAGAGGAGCTTAGGAGGGGCGGTCTTTACTTTCTTCTGCCTTTATCCGCACTACAAACCCAAGATTGGTTATCTCTGGCTTCGCAACTGATCTCCATTTCAAAGAAATTGAAAGTTGCGCATGGCGGGTCGGTATATCCTTTGGAAATTGAAAACGATAACAGTAATCAGATGAGGAATTCGGGGGAGTGTGTGGAAAGACTACTGGCGGAAGCCCAACAATCCGGGGATAGTGGTGAGCTGAAGCCCAAAGTAATGGGGATTTGTGACACTCCTGAGATGCGAATGGCTTACAGGCAGTATATTCGATCCAAAAGCAGTTCATGGAGACCAGGACTGTGTTCAATTGATGAGAGTTGCTTCATTGAGCCTCTCTTGCTGTAGCATATGATGATTAAAATTGTTTTCTATGATCAAAATTCCTTTGAATTCCGATGGTTTACACTATTGGGGTTGTTCAAAATTTAAAAACATATATTAATATAGATTTTAAGGTTTCTCTTCAAAACTATCATTCTCTTAATTCTTTTAAAGTTTCTCTCCAAAAACTATCATTCTCTTCAGTCTTATTGATCATTAGAACACATGCTATTATCCTTCCCACTCTCGTTATTTTGTTGATAAAAATACGAATTTTGTTCTTTTTATTAATCATTAGAACACACATGTTATTATCGTTCCTACTCTTGTAATTTTGTCTTTTGTTAATAAATATATGATTTTCGTTCATCGTTACAATGATCTGTCGGTGATGATCTAGGCGGTGGACGTTTCCTCAACGCCATGGAGATGAAGAAAGATCGATTAGTAAGGGAAAATGAGCAGGAGACGATTAAAATCGCTAAGCATTGCGCTGTCACGGTGGAGGATATTACTGGTCAGCACATGACTGCTTCTCCCCGTCAATGTGAATTACTAATCCCTAAGTTTCTGGCACACTTTATGTAAGTTTTATTCTCAGATACGTTCAATCAGTTTGTAAATTATGTGTATATCGTGCATTTTAAATGATATAAAGTACTGAAAAAAATAGACATGGAGATAGAAAATTTAACAACCTGAAAAAAATTAGGTTTACTATAGCAGCAACAACTTAATATGGAGAAGAGTCAGATCTGTCAACTGTTAATTTATTTCTAGTAGATAAAAAAAAAGCAACGAAGCTTAATACTATTGCAAACTTTCATTTGTATTTGTTATTAAAAAGGATTGTCGAATAGATGCAGCTGGTTACGTGTGGGTTACCCTAATTTAGTAATATGAAATGGTATCCTGTCTTTTCTTTCTCAATACAACAAGATAAGATAGATCGATGGATCGTACTCTAAACATGTAATACATGGAAATAAATGAACTAATTTGAGTTTCAGGTTTTAAAAACTGAAATCCTCTTTCTGAAACAACAGGAATTTACAACAATATTAATAGAAGAATGTAAAGAAGTTAGATAGTTAAAACTGGGTCAAGGGTTTCAAAGAAGATTCTGTTTGTCTGTGTTTACAAACTTAAGAAGATAAGAAAAAGTGAAACCATAGCGAAGTAGTTTGGAGCTCTTAGTGTGAAAATTAGCACAATCATTCTCATATTTATTAGTAGCTGATGGAAGGAAAGAGCAATAACTATATCGAAGATTGGAATAATATTCAACACAGATTGAAGGGATTGCAGCCATTGCCATATTAATTTGTAGTGAAAATTAAAATAGAGGTTCCGGTATCCAGAGTTAAGTTCAATTTTTATCCTTGTATCATGTGTTTGTTTTCAAGTTTTTTAGTTCCTCCCAAGCTAACTAGATATCAGGTCCGGGTCCGGAGAGAATGTAGTTTTCATTATCCTTTTAAAACCATGGTATTTCAGAAATAATCGAACTATGGTATTTTAGAAAGACTCTTCTCACCTCTACGCTATACAATACAACATACTAATTTCATGAAATAGAAATCAACACAACACTAAAACTATTCATTTGCAAAACCTACAAAGAAGGGGAATTGGTTAACATACCTTATAGAAGAAACCACGAGCAAGCAGACCAAAGTACCATACACAAGAACCCGTGAAGAAAGCATCCTCTGCCAGTCACTGCACTCAAACTAGCGAAAAAACAACCTCCGCCTTGCAACCAACAACATTAGAAAGCCTAAAGCAACATTCGGCCAAAAGAGAAACATAAATAAGAAAAGGTCTAGGCACTTACATTTTCACAAGGCACTCAACAAAACAGCTTGGAATCAACAAATTTCAAACTAACAGAGCATCCACAATGAGAAACTAACTGAAATTTTCCTGTCCCATTTAAAAGGAGCCTGAGTCGAATCCCAAAAGGATGCATTAAAAACGGCCTTAAACAGGAATCATGAAAAACCTTGAAAAAACACAAAACCCCCATTTCAAGAGTTAAACTTTTGCTTGCTGAAGCAAACCAGTCTTTAAACCCTTGCCACGTGGATAAATAAATATTTTCATTTGGAATGAGATTGTGGCAGCATAAACAACGCTTCTGTGACAAGCAACAGCAACACAAATGCAGATTGTGGCAGCACTTCATATACCAAGAAATGCAGGTCTTATGCATGAGTGCCGTTTAATATCTTCATAGGTAAATGTAGACAGGGGCAGGTCAATTTAAACCAAAAAATACAAATTCTAATTAATGTGCAAGACTAGATTAGTCTGCAAAATGCTTTGGGCATGGCAACCTATAAACATTGTAGGGTCAGTGTGCAGCAGTCGAGCAAGATGCATCGGATCTATTTGCAGGATCCTGTAAGCCATCAATAAATATGCAAACCTAAATATTAAAAGAGGGATTTTGAAATCTGAAATATAGGTATTGTAATAGGTATTGTTTACGAGGAATATTATAATAACATTGCTGATATCAGCCATGCCGCCGGGTCTTGGGGCATAGAAATCCAAGCCAACGTCATGTTTCCCAGACCAATAACAAGCTTAAAAAATAGACATTTAACAAATTAGAAAAAGAACATAATAAAACAATATTACATAACCTTACTCTAACTTCTATATATTTTTTAAAATTACTACATATTGCTCCCAATAATCCTCATGACCGATTCATATATATCCCCTTTGTCGGGGAAATAACAAATAATTGAAATGAAGCAGCATAAAAGCATCTTAACCCCTAAATAATTAAGCCACAAAAAGTTTGGTCTTAAGTTTTTTTCCGTCTCTTTCAATGCTAAATAAATTTTAGGTTTAATAAAGTGGCACGGATGAAGGAAGGTTTATCATGGACTTGATACATTACTAATCATATGTGAATTCATAATTTATAAGTGTAACTTCAATGTTAATAGAGTATTTATTGGTCATATGGGCTTTAGTTTTTTTTTTAAGTTTGATTTTTCGCTCACACTTTATTGGTTTTGGTTTTTCTAGCAACATATTTCACATCAAATAAAAGCCGATATTAATTTCAAATCTCATGTATCTAGTATCTAATAAAAGCCGATATTTCACATCAAATAAAAGCCGATATGAATTTTGTGGTGTCGTGTTTCCCCAATTTGATTTTAGTGTATTAAGAATGGCAGCTGCAACAGAAAACCGAAGTATGTATTGCATGCTCGAATTTCAATTCTTATATACAAGAGCATAAGTTTATTTATTTTTGTATTAAGACCATTAAATGGATTGTATAAATTACATCAGTATAAAACATAAGTAGGCCAGAAATTAATGACTAAAATTAAGAATCCCAAGGATTAAATTTCTGAGAAGTCGTTTGAGTTTATAAGATTGCATTAAGTATTAAGACTAGTTAGTAATTGTTGTTATATGTATAGAACCTGCATATATTTTTGAATCGAAATCTCATGGAGCACGTTGTATATTGCACCGGAACAACTTGCACAATTAAACTCTCAAATTGAAATTAAACATATAGCAATTCAAACCAACAACAAATCCATTGTCAAATATAGAATAGGATAAAACATATAGTACATTAAGATAAAACATGCATATAGTTACAGTGTACCATAAAACATTAATAATTAAACATCCCTAAACAGTGACGACATAGTCATACCTCTACTGTAGGTGCGGTCGTCTGATAACTCTTATGCATTGGTGACTCAGGTTCCTTGGTGTGTCTCTTTGGTTCAGACAACCCTGACATCTAATTAGGAGTTTCATTGGTAAACGTCAATAGGTAGGTGCGCCAAATTTAACCAAACATTAATATGGTAGGTGCTGTATCCATAGGAGTAATCAAGGAGGGCATTCCCTGATCAGTCCAGCTCTACTGCAAATTGAAGGGAACAACCACTAAATCCACCTCGTGATCTCAAGTGCATTGAAGTCGTGTCTTCTCCCTCCATTCACGACAACCCACATCCTCATAAGCTAGAATTCACTTGATTCAACTTTCAAAACCATCATTGTCTAGGACAAATGGAACTCCAACTAGATCTCCCACCATTCTGCAAAGAAGGCACTCAATGGAGGCTAGCGTGTTAACGTAGATGGAGTCAATCTTTGTTTTAAAAACAACAATATGTAATTTAACTAGTGGTCATGATGGGTTTAGTTTTACCAATCTTTTAATCTGACTCTTCACAAAGAACAGTGTTCCAAATTCTTTGGGTTAAGTTTTACCAAACTTTTAAGCAGACTCTTCACAAAGAACGGTGTTCTAAATTATTTCTGAAACGACCAGTGTTTGTGGCTTCTCTCTTGTTCCATCAACAATTAAACCGATCTAGTCCGTCTAAGAGGGAAACAAAAAAATGCCACTAGCAAGAGCAGAGACAGTGGAGATCACCCAATAGCACTCGAAAGTAATTTGTGCAGCCGGATTTTGTAAAGAGTCCATGAACATGGGCCACACTAAGAGCGCTCATCTACCTAGGAGATCCTGGTTGATCATTGGATGGGTGGGTCCAATCGTCTATCAATTAACATCAACAATTGAATCCTATAGCTTTAGGATCTTCCACCTTTCCCTCTCAAAAGGGCTCTTGATGATCCCGTTGGTGTCCGAGATCAAGAGCAGGTAATATATAACATTACATATGAATCGATCTTAGTGGGTCAGAGAATGGATCTACCTCCAATGACCAAATAAATCAGATCTATCTGTCCACGAGGAAGGGTTCGTTCTTTCGATCGCTGTGAAGAGATGTCAGACACATGCATGTAGATATCCAAGCTATGAGCTCGAAAGGTGACACACACCTGCATGCAGATAGCCACGCTTGAAGATGACATAGATGCGGATTCCAGATAACCAAGATCCAAGATTTGTGTAATGCCCCCTGAATTAATAATAATTATTAATTCTGCTGGAAAAATACTTTATTATTATTTTATTATTTTTGACAGAAAAGTCAAGAATAAACATTTTGTAATAAATTTTTTTTTATTTAATAAAATACGTTGAAGGGGGGGAAAGTGGATATAGCTGTTGAATAATGTTTGTTGACCAACAAGACGAAAAGACATGTGGCAAAAAACACTGAGTGAGAACTCAAGATGCAGGAAGCATCATCCCCAAAAACCAGGTCACAACTCCTAATTGAGCACTAAAGAGCAAGAGGCTCATAAATCACAAGTCCTAGAAAAAATACTATATATTAGTATGTCCACCAAAAGTAGGAGGCTAGCATTGGACGAGGATAAAAATATGTGAATGCAAGAGATGACACATTGAAGGATTTTTATTCTTGTGGTTCAGCAAACAAGCTTGGGGGTTTTGGAGCAAGTAACTTGGATGCTCTGGGAGTTGGTTGGGAGGAACAAATTATCCACTTTTGGTTTCCCAGCGTTGGTTCCAGGTTCATACTTGATGTTTTTAAATGTTATAGAATATGTTTAAATCCTAGATCTAAAGAAGATTCATGTAAATTCTAGTTTGTTTTCAGTTAGCTTACTGATGTTATACTTGAATCATGAGCCTAATGGAATGAAATAATCTATTTCTAAATATGTATGGTGTATTCCTACATTAACTGTATATTTCCTGTTTGTATCGATTTTTCCTAAATATACCTTAATATGCATTTACAAATTGTAATATCCCCTGATTCATAAGCCTTTAATTGTATTATTATAAGACTGTATGTTTTGAAACATTATTTTTTTATGATAAGTTCTATACTGTATGTTTTGATGAGTATGGATGACTGCGGTGTCTACCCAAACGGTCCCTAGTGGACAGTTGTAACAATTACATTTTTACTTTAATAGAAATCTGAATGAAAGGGACGAGCCATGTGAAAGAGAAGACTATGCATGCAAGGGTGGGAGACGTAGAGAAGTAAACCTCAGGAAATTACCTCGGGCATCGGAACGCCCTAATGGCACCGGACAGACGCTGGAGAAAGCAGGGTGTAGTGGTTGACGAGGATTCAATGGTGAGTGGACCGTAGTTGCAGAATGATACCGAAAAGACCTTAGAGAATCAAGGGATGGTGGTTGATGGGGATTCATTGGGGAATGGACCACAACTGCAGAAGTAAGACCTAGGCAACGAAGCTATAAAAGAGCATATGCGAGGAGGCAAGAGGCTGCTGAGTATGTTGGGAACGAATGAACCCTTGCTGTGTGAGCACTCTGTGAAGTGTTAGGCAAGAGTTAAAAGAAATACTTGCCGCGTGATCACTCTGAGAAGTGTTAGGCAAGTGATTTCTTCTTGGTAACTGCACTTAGGTTATCTTTCTCCGCTTTTGGAACACATAGTTGAGCTCGAGGGTGATTGAGGACAAAGTATACCTGTGCCTAATCTACGGTTGGGTGGAAGGTGGTTGTCCCCTTTTCATTGCGACAACAGGTTCCATTACTGGGTTTTGTTTGTGAAAACTATCAAGCCCAAGGTATGTTGTATATGTGTAAGCAGGTGTTTCATTATCAATAGAATGATAAATAACAACTTTATATTTATTGATGGGAATTATGCTTACGAATGGGTGTAATCACACAATGTTTTGCATGATTGTGCCTTGCATTTGGTAAGATGGCAAATCAGATGGTGTACTATTGCTTATAAAGAGTTACTTGTATGCTATGTGGATCCCTGTGATAGATGAACCTAGTGCATGTCTCTGTGTGTATGAATGTATGTTTTCAATCTTGTAGAGATGATAAAAAAAGATTTAAGTTTGTTGATGAAAGCATTGCTCATGACCTAGTGTATGCTCATATGGCTATTCTTTCGTTTGTTATGTAGTGCACTAAGGGCGTGAAACCATGCTCTGTTAAGAGTGGCTATGACTGTATTGGACACATAGATTACTAAAAATATAATGCACCTACTCTGTTGATGAACCATAACTTGTATGTTGATACAATCCTCTTAAGGAAAGACACAGTAAAATAGTATAAAGATTCAAGTAGAGTATACTGTTGTTATAATTTCTGCATTTTACATATGCATAGTCCTTTTGGTTTTTCCATGAATTTTTCTTAAGTTCATAGAGGCTAGAAGCCTGGTTACAGAGTTAGAATGCATTTGACTTGAGAATTTTTGCACCTTGAAATCCTCCAGCGGAAGCGAAAAAAGAACCGAAATAATAAAGTAAAATGCGTGTTACCGCATCCTGGGCTCTGCCTACGGGAGGCGGAAAGAGGAAAAACAAAAAAGAGACAAGGTAAAAATGTGTTTTCCACACCCCGAATTCTACCGTAGAAGGAGGAAAGCGAAAGGTGAACAATCGATCATGAGGAAATTTGGGTTTTCTGCTACATGGAGTCCACCGTAGAAAGCGGAAGGCAGAAAATGGAAAGATAACAAGGATTTTGTTGTATTTTGTATTTTCGCTACCCGAAGCCCGTCGCAGAAAGTGGAACTTATAAGAAATAACAGTGGCGAACTTAATATTTTCTGCCTATCGTAATCCACATTTCAGAATTCGGAATAAGGAAGGAGGAAGGCGGAAAGTGTAAAGAAAAATTTAGGTGAACTTAAGAGTTTTCGCCTACCGCAATCCGCATTTAAGAATTCAGAATATGGAAAGAGGAAGGCGGAGAGTGAAAATAAAATTTTAGGCGAACTTAGGATTTTTTGCCTACTGCAATCCACATGTCAGAATTCAGAATACATAAGGTGAAAGGCGTAGAATGAAAATAAAAATTTAGGCGACTTAAGAGTTTCCTCCTACTGCAATCTACATTTCGGAGTTCAGAATACCGAAGGAGGAAGGCGAAGAGTGAAAATAAAAGTAAGGAGAACTTAAGAGTTTCTTCCTACCGTAATCTACATTTCAGAATACGGAAGGAGGAAGGTGAAAAGAAATATATGGCAGATTTAGGAGTTTCCGCCTACCACAATCCGCATAGTGAAATGCAGAAGGCAAAAGGCGGAAACAGAAAAAAGGAAATTGTAAAATATTGAGGTTTCCGCTACCCGCAGACCGCAATGGAGGAATGCGGAAGGCGCTGAAGATTAAATCCTAGAAATATTTTAATTGCGGAAAGGATTGTTGCAGGAACAATTAAGCATAGGAATGAATGATTAAAGGAACATTCATGGCCATGCTTTATACAAAAGATTTTTTTTATGCATGTTAGCAGGTTATTTGGGTATGCAGTACAAAATATTCCTCCTACTTCTTACACAAAATAAGAGTATTAAATTATATTCTATTGTTCTAATATATATATGTAGTATTTAGTATAAATAGACATAATTCATTTAAATACTATAGATCTGTAGTATTTAGTATTTACATAAAAAATTCTTTTAAATAATATTAACAACATTGCAACTCATAAGATTCACATTTAAGTATCACAATCGAATCATATCTACATAGGAAAAAGCAATGCTGATATCTTAAGTATACATACATAGAAATACTTATAATCAAACTAAATTAGATCCCTTAATCCACTTAGTAGGATGTCAGATATCGGGGATCGAATCTATTAAAGGTAATTACTTAATAGCCTTATGATAAAATAAATCATAGTTTATAATAATACAACTATGAAATACCTCTCTGTCCTAGGTTATAAATGTAACTACAAATCAAAGATCTACTTTGTGTATCTTAACAATTATACGATAATTACATTATTGTTCTCTTAACGCTTGAATAGATCTCACAATCATTATAACGAAAATTATGGATGCATGATTACAAATGAATCTAGTAAAAAACATAAGTTTAAATTAAATAAGAAACTTTCACATGCTAAAAAACATTATTGAGATCATGGGATCTTTTCTCGTGACAGTAATAAATGAAATTACAAAATGGCGAGAGCAAACATACAGATCGGATATCCCATTGTTTAAACATCTTCAAATTATGCACAAGATAGTAATGATACCAAATCTTAACTTTCCTTCAAGCTATCACAAACCCTAAGGGCTGTGTTAATAAACATAAACAACATCGTATTTTCATGGTCGTAAGTCCACATTGTGGCTACCCTAGTTTATACCGAGCCAGAGCTTCGATCAAGTATACTCCAGATTACAATACATTATAGAGATTGTGAGATCAAGTCTCTCAAAGGTAACTACTTAAAATACAGTATGTTGTTAGATAAAACTAAAAAAAACACAAACAAAATTGCAGGTATAAACCATTAACTATATTACAGAACAAAACATATAATATGGTTGTAATCCCATGTCAAACGGCCGCCACTACTTGCAAACCAACGATTCATATTTTTTAAATAGTCAAAAACCCTACGTGGTATAGTAAATCTCACAAGCTATAAGAAAGTATACAAGATGGACGTAAGACCAGTAAATGGCTAACATCAACTTTTAGAAGTTGCATCCATGATATGGACAGGAATCATCACAAGGAATTCATAAAATAAAACAACATTTATTTTACCAAATATCGACTGTAAGACAATCGAGGATGGCTGTCGTGAATCACAAGAGCTATCACACGGTTTTAAACACTTAATAGATGTTGCATAGACCCTAAGGACAAGTATGTTCTTCTTTTAATAGTTTATACAAGAAACCAAAGAAAAACATTTTACATCTACGATAATGACAGAAGTAGAATGGGGGCAAGGCTCTACAATGCAAGTTAAACCCTAAGGATTTCCTATCACAACATTGTATTTTTCCTTTAAGAGAAACTTATTTTAAATTTAGTGGTATCCTATTCACGAAGTCCACCAACAAAGCTTCGTCGACAAGGATTCCCACTCTGTCGACGCCCTGCAGTGCAATCTACCTGAGCACCGGCCCATACAGGTTTTACCCTGCCCAGCAACGCCTGCGGAGCAAACGAGGTGTCACCCGAGGCGTTCAAGGGAGAGCTGTCAGAACTGAGTTTTCGACAGTGGGAGAGGAGGATATGGGGATTCGACGAAGGGAGATCATAACTTATGCAATCATCATACAATATCAAATTATCGCAGCATCATTCATGGAACATCATAGTGCATCAAACAATTACAGAAATATATATTGAATCAACTTAAAACCAACAGATCGAATTGATATGGAAGGAAGAGACTGAATCACATCTATATCATGTCATTCTAACAAAACAGAGTCGCAACATCGTAACAGATCTATAACAACAGACAAGAATTGAACCATACTCATCGCATCATATATTAATCTTGCGCAAATACGCCACATTACATAATCCTTCTCCAAAACTAGTGACTGCATACATCACTTGAAGCCCAGATAAAATCATAGTCAAGACATAAAAGTATCCATAAAACAGATCGCACTAGATCTTATCCCTTACTATCGTGCATGCAATCACATACAATTGTTCACAACTGCTCACACATAACATCTGACTCCCCCATGACTCCTCAAAATGGATCTATAAATAGGCTTATACCTTTACATCAAGGGTCCACTAATAACTGACTTCTAACTGCTACTGACCTATTGCAACAAAACTTGGTCAAAATATACATAAAATATTCAAAAACAATTATTTTCCCACTTATCGCGCCAATTTGCCTTTGCGCGGTACCGCGTGAGCTTGCGCAGCTGCCGCAACGCTGTGCAACTCACTCACCACAAACCCTTTGCCAACAGGCCCCCAACACAGTTTTGTGGCTCACCCTTGAGCCACGTCAATTTGACAAGGTGTGTGCCGAAGTCTTGTCCTTAAAATCTTCAAATTGCTGCGCAATTTCCTGGACCTGCAGCTGGACTTTACTGGTGATACTCTGACAATTAGTCAAAGTCTGCTGGACAGGCTGCTCCTCACTCGCCTTGCTGTCGACCATTTGTCGATTCTCTTGAATGGCCTGGAGCGTGGAAACGACCTTAACAACCAACTGGCCACTGATTTCTTGGAGTTCGTCAAGCTGCTCGTGGTGATTTTGCTGGTGTTCTTGTGCCCTGGCAGCTTGCTGCTACAGATCCTTCAGTTATGTGGACCGGGTGATCTGCACCATCGGCGGCATGGCCTTCAATGACGTCTTCAGGGTTGTCAACTAACCCTCGGCCTCTTGTGCCTGCGCAGTCAGCTGATCAAGTTGCTCATCCTAAACAATACTTTGCCAAAATTGAGTGGTCGCTTCCATAACAGTTTTAGCCTCTTGCTTCATGGTACCAAACTGAGTGACAATTTCTTCAATGGAGGTCTTGCACTCTGCAACTGGCTTTAGCAATGTTGTGGGTTGTACCTGGGCCTGGAGTAGCAAGTTAGTGTCCTAAAGCTGGACCAGAGTTTGCCCCAATCGCTTGGCCTTTTCGACTGGGCCGAGCACTATGGTGTTGTCAAACATGTTTTGGCAGGAATCAGAAATAACCTGCTCAACTTTCCTGCACCTTGTGCATAGCTGCGCTTGTTCAACAATCAGGTGGTCTTGTGCCTTCTTGAGGTTGGTAATCTCTTCAGCTTCCTTCCACTGCAACTTAGCCTGTATTTCCTTCAGCTGGTTGATTTCTTGTAACTTCTCCACTGCTAACTGCATGCAGACCTGGTGCAGCTCCTCTGCTTCCTTCTACAACTTCACGGCGGTATTCCGGACCTCGACATAGCCTTCAGCCAAATCTTTTTGTTGTGCCGCCAACTCCAGTGCGGCGCCATGCTGCAACTCGACCAAATCCAAGGTCACGCTCTGGATTGGGTGCAACTCCTGGTGAACTTTCTCGGTGTTATCAATCTAGTATGTTTCAAAATAACTTACCAACGTACAATTTTTATAATGTCTCTTTATAAATTAATAAATGTTATGATCCATTTTATTTCTATTATGTTAATTTTAATATGGGGTTCTTTTGGATGACAATTGCTAATTAAAGCTTCTATATCTTCTTAGAGCTAATGCATACACTTTAGTTTAAAAATATTTCTTCACCTTTATTGAAAATGTGTGTTAATTAATATCAAATATAATAGATACTATCAAAAAATAATAGTATACTACCAAAGATAATTAATAATCAATAAATATTTTATAATTTATGTGTTGAAGAACAATAAACCAAACCTTAAATTTGATTATTTAAATTATAACTAATTAAATTTTAATTGTTTATGCTAAATGGAATTTGTATTTCTTTAATATAAATATTTAATCATTTAAAAAAATATAAATCTACTTTGTAATCGACATACTTTGAAAATTAACAAAATCTTTCATAATAAAAATGAACATTTATATGAAACAATATGGAATTGTCTTATAAGTTTTATTTTTTTAAATAATATTTGTTTTTTAACTATTGAGGCTTTAGCTTTTAGGCTTTGTAATACTTTAACTTTCAGGNTTTATTTGTAATAAAAAAATGCTCATAAAGATAGTTAGTAATCATAGAATCTATGACTTGAGAGGATTTATAAATATTGTTAAGGATATTGTATAAGAACATTATATTATAGTTTATACTCAAGATTAAACAGGACTAAAAGACAAAACAATGTAAACCGGGTGTTGTCTATTCCTAAAAGATCACCTAGAAATTTTTTTAACAAATATTGTTTTAAAATATAAAATTTTTATCAGGTTTGTAACTTAAATTTTATTATTTAATTGCAATTAAATTTATATTTCTTAAAAGAAAAACTCTTTTAAACAATAATGATATAAATCTATTTTTAACAAACATGGTCACAAGTAAAGTGGTTGGAAGCTGGAAAATGCAACCAACCATTTAGTTTTGTGGATATTGATAATTATTAAACAAAATCTAAACATTAAACTAATTATGGGGATAGAGGTTTCTATTTGAGATTTGGGGTGGACTACCACCTATGCTTTTTTGTTTAGAGGATGAGGCAAATGTACTCTATAGATTGATTCTATGGTAGTCGTTCAAAATTCAAAATAATCAATTATATATATATATATATATATATATATATATATATATAATAACTTGTAGCTGATGAATGAATAATTGGTAGTTAAACATGGATAACAAATAGATGATGAATGAATAACCAATAGTTCATGGAAAATAAGTGGAAGAATGTGAGATAGCAAATATGAAAAATAGCTAATAGTTGATAAATGGATAATAGGAAGAATGCCCTGATAACATGTAGTTAGACATGGATAACTCAGAGTTGAACCCATTTAACTAGAAGAATATAAGGCAATAAAAAAATTCCAAAATGTCTTCTATTCCATCACTATCTCTCAACCATTTGATCCCTCTGGAGGTGATCCAACGACAAACTGTGTGGATGTGCTAGTTACTAGATAGTTATAGTTATCAATTTATGGTATAATATAAACATTATACTAACTAATATAAACATAAAACAAATGCTATTTAATAAAAAAACTTATTATTGATATACCTTGCTGAGTGTTAAATAAAGGCTAAACATTAAACTAATTACTAGATAGTTATAGTTATTTATTTATCCTATAATATAAACATAAAATAAATATTATTTAATAAAAAACCTATTATTATTACTGCTTTCTGTAACCACTACTTAACTAAAGCTGATTTAAATCTTAATCTCGATGTATTCAAGTATAATAAGATATGAATACCATAAAATGAATACACTTAGTTACACTTTATTAATTTTGTTGATTGACTCAAAAAATATAAAATATGAGATAATATCTAAAAGCCTATTCACTTAACTAAGTAGAAAAAATAAATCCATATAACTAAAATAAAAACTAAATCTCATAAACTTTATAATAAAACATAACATTGTACAACCCCTAAAACAAATCATATACAACTATTTTAAAATGTAAAACATATCATAGTCATGATGATGAAGCTTAAATGATGATGATCGCTCTCAGTATTTCTCCAATAAGTTGTTGAATATCCCACAGAAGAAATGAGATGATGGCTCTCAAGGTTTCTCCAATAAGTTGTTAATATCCTAGAGAAGACAATCGAGAGAACGATGCTCGCAATCGAAATAAAGATATTCCAGCTTGCGTTGGCCTCAACAGCTCAATATTTAAAATTTATTATATTTATAATTATGTGGGAAGCACTATATTTAAAATTTATAAAATATTTATACTTATGTGAAAGCATTCTAACTTTTTTCACCAAGTTGTCTTTATAAACAAAATAAATATTTACAATTATTATTTATTATATTAAACTATCTTTACAAGAACTTTATGTCAAGCCAAAAATTAATGCAATATGTCTAATATTAAGAGGCCCTCTTGAACTGGAATCAAAATATAGTCACATATAGGAAGGCTACTTCCCTCTCTTCGAATCTCACATGCTGGTAAAGAACAAGCTCATAAAGACATAATTATGTTTATTTTTAAGAATTTTTTGTCTTACAAGTTAAAAATATGATAAATTTCATCTTAGAGAACAATTGTAATTCCAATGGTGAAGATTGTATTAAAAAGAACAATTGTAATTCCACTGGTGAAGATTACATTAAAAAGAATCATTGTAATTCCAATAGTGAAGATTGCATTAAAAAATAGGTTTAAAGGGTTCTTAATATTAAATTGAGCACATAGATCTGTGGACAAACACAACTCATAAGATAGATCACACAATTTACTCAGTTATTGAAGAATGAAACATTGCAAAAATGGCTTGCAGCTGTGAATGCTTTTCATTAATCAAAGAGTAATTAGATAATAATTACAATGAAGTACATTGGCTAAATAGCCATAAGCAATTCGAATCCACATGAGGAAATTCGAATTGATTAGACTCTACTTGACTATAGGTAACTAAGACCTTGTCTAAATCATTATCGGAGGACTCGGTAGTTAACTGACCTTGTCTAAATCATTATCGGAGTTCATCGGAGTTCTAAAACACAACTCAAGTGTTATATTTAGTGTTGACTAAGGCCAACTGACTGTGGTAGGTGAGAAATGCACCCCTCCTGCATGCAACCATGCAAACCTAGCGCTAACTGAATGTAGAGGACTAGAACTGAATGTAACTAACTCCTAACTGGGCTTGACTAGTCACCAACTCAACTCAACTGACCTTGGTTGGTATCGGCACAAGTAAAATAAAGTAACTGCTTAATACAAGGCGCTGGGGAAAAAACCACATGGGAAAAAATTCTCCCCCCCCCCCCCCCCCTACATCTAAGCAAGTAGAATTAGGTCTCAAGTTTGAAAAACTTGAAAATATGTTGTTGCAATCTTCATCTCTGTGAGGTAGCAAAGCAGCATGCATGGTGTGCTATGCACAGGTATTTTGGGGCCTGGCATGTAGACTTCTCCTTCTTCTCTAAAAATGATGATGGAAGGAAGGAGGAATGTAACCTTTCTCTCTTGCTGGATGAAGAGGTGTATGATCATATCCATTCTTCTGAATGTAGTGAGATTGAGCCCTTGCAATATAGCAACTTACAGGGAGTCTATTGCATCTCTCCGAAGGAGGTAAGATTGCATGGCATAGCGCAAGGGTCTTTCCTTTCTGAGTGTCAGGTGGGTTTCCAGTCATCTTTTTAGCTTCCAGTTTGGAAGTAGGGATTGAATCTAGATCTGAGTCACCCTAGATCTCAATCTCATAAACTGATGAAGATGGATCTGCAATACTAGTAGGAGCCGCAAAAGAAGTAGATGCAATGATTTTACCTTCCCTTGCAAGTGGCTGCTGAGAGTGCACTGGTTCTGAAAATATTGCACAACGTATATTTATCTAACCAGTACCATTCATTCAAAACATACATACAATTTGTGGATGATGAACCAGAGCTACGCCTTGTTCCTCATCCACAACAAGGCGTAGCTCTGGTTCATCATCCACAAATGGTATGTATGTTTTGCGTGAGTGGTACTGGTTAGATAAATATATGTTGTGTAATATTTTAATTTTTCATTTCTTTTTGACTTGAAATGCCTCCTTATAAATTTTATATAGGATGTGTTTCCAGTGCCAGGTTGGGAATGCCTTCATGACCCAGTATTACAATGTTCTTCATACATCACCTCAAATGGTACATAAATTTTATCAGAAAAGTAGCTTACTTGGTCGGCCAGGCCCAAATGGTCAAATGATCACAAGAACTACTATGGAGGTAAATCAAAATGGACATCATGATGAGCTTAAGCTTGCATGGAGTATGATGCTCTTGTGTAAACTAATTTTATCTACTTCATAAGAAGTTTGTGAGTAATATACATGCTTCAGGGGAGCTGAATGTTTATAAGAATAATTTATGTAAATTTATTCTTTGTGTGTATTAGGGTATCAATTAGTAGATAATTTATGTGGATTATAGTGGGTTCAAGCCAGCTATGATAAAGACAATTGATTCACAAGTGCCTTATTCTTTATGTAAATTTATTCTTTTTGTGCATTAAGGTATCAATCAGCAAAAAATGTCCATAGATTGCAATGTGTTCAAGCCAACTTTGATAAAGATAGTTGATTCACAAGTGCCTTGCGACAATGGAGTAGTGGTTCTAGTAATCGAATCACTTCCCTTTAGAAACAGTGGAACACGCATGTTCACACATTCCTTTTTCTTGTCTCCTTGAGAAATGAGGAACTTTGTATTGAATGATATCTTTAAGTATGGCGATGAAGAACCAAAGGAAAATCAACTTATTTTGATGAATAGCTTTATAGAACATGGGGTATTTTGTATTAGATTATTTCCTTTTGAACTGCTTCCCAATGTAGGATAATCCTGCTGCTTCCCAATGTAGAATAATTCTTGATAGCCATAAACAAATTCCTCAACCATGCCTCAAAGGCACCTTATCCACGAATCCATTTACAAGTTAAGGGCATCAACTTATTTGGATTGTACTAATGAATATAACCTTATGTGAAGAAAGGGGAACCATCTTCATTTTTATACTCCTTTCCATTAGGTTCAAAAAGTAGTAGTTGACCTAGCTAAAGAAAAGGTTTAAAAGTTCGCTTATTTTATTCTATTTAGTGGTGTCATGGATAGGAAGAAAATATAAGGTTTAAATTTTTTTTTAAGTGACTGGATAGTTAGAAAATATAGGATATAAAACAGGTTCCTAAATTCATTGTTAAAAAAGCTTTGAAGAGATTTAATGAATGAAAATTGTTCTTAACAACATTTTATTTTTTATTATTTTATGTACAGACTGAATTGAACATGGAAGTTGATTTTTTATCTATTTTGCAAATTAATGTCCCACTGAATTGAACATGGAAGATGATTCTTTATCTATTTTGCAATTTAATGTCTAGAATGTTGATTTATTTTTAATGCAATTTTCATAATTAAGATTACAATTGTTCTTTCAAGGTGAGGTTTATGATATATTTGTAAATTGTTTTTTTAGGGTTAGGTTTATCATATATTCTTAAATTGTAAGAGAAAAGAATTCTTAAAAAATTTAAACAGAATTATATGCCTTTACCAACTGGTTTTTTACAAGCATTTGAGATTGGAAGAATGTAGTATGCCTTATATGTGACTGTATTTTGATTCCACTCCAATAGGGCCTCTTAATTTTAGATAGGTTAGATTAATTTATGGCCTTACATAAAGTTTCTTAATATTATTTTAACATAATAAATAGTAATTATAAATATTTGTTTTGTTTACAAGGAAAACTTGGTGGAAAAATCCATATTGCTTTCCACTTGAGTATAAATATTTTATTTATTTTAAATATTGTTTTAAAAATAAAAATATATTGTATTGAACAAAGCTAAACAATTTTTTAACTCTTTGTGATTTGTCATCACAAGAAACAATCCCAACAAACATTTTATTGATGATAATCATATTTATAATGCATCATCTAAACAACTTGGATGGCACCTCTATAACTAAAGCTATCTAAACTATAACCAATACATGACTGTTCAGTTCAAAATTGAAGAAATATTAACCGGGAAGCAACAAGCCTCATAAAGTGCTTGGATGGCACATTCTTCGGAGACCACATGTCCACACAATACTTCTGAAAAATAAATCAAACCTTCTTGCAGACGTAGAAATTGCTTTGAAGAGACTTTACCTTTAGAACAATATAATATGATTAATTATTGAAACATGCACCAGACGTAGAAATTGCTTTGAAGAGACTTTACCTTTAGAACAATATAATATGATTAATTATTGAAACATGCACTAGAACGGTACATCTCATTATGATTAGTTGCTCCTTCTAGTGTCTCTTGGAATAATCAAACTAGGCTCTTTTTGTGTTCATTTTGGATATGTATCGTATTTCTTATGGATAATTGACGATGGTATGCACTTACACATTCTGGAGATGGTGGCTAATATTCTGGCACTTTTTGCTTAGCCATGTGTTAAATATATATTGATATCCTTTGTTTTTTTTGCACATACTTAGTTTTTAAGATTGATACATTATGATATCATTACCATGTAACCATTTCGTGTGATTCTCAATGAATATTAAGAATTAGCTTTTTAATTTATATCAGTCTAATCATGTCAGATTTGTAGCTTTTCTATTATCATAATCAATTGCGTGTAGTGGCGTTGTGTTGAACAACTTTGGGCCCATCGCTGGACATGGGTTTGATGTAAGGTTTATAATTGTCTTAAGAACTCGATATGATCCCATATAACTTTCTTTTTTCCAGATTGAATATTTAGAAATCATAAACTCGCCCATTGACAATGCAGTGGCTTTGTTGTCACGATTTTCTTGGTTGTCCTGATCAAATTGCATTTGTTGCAGATCTACTCCTACTCTCACCAGTGGATTATTATGGGGCATGCCCTTTCTTGGAAAGGATTTCTCAACTGATTCTTGGACATATTCAGACATCTGCTCGTAGATATGTTTAGACGTCTGCTCAACATTGAATGCTAGGGATTTCGAATGTAATGGCAAGAGATGAGGTCGGAGAATATTGTAACAAGGATAGAAGAATGGATGTTGTAGTGCTTCTTTTGCTCCGAGTCTGCTCTTTGGATCCCACAATAAGAAACGATTAATGAGATCAATGGCCTCGGCACTTGCACTCGGTAGAAGAGAAGACAATTGTATAGTAGAATCGACATTCTTGAACTCTTCTAGAAAGATCCAACGCATATAGGAAGCAAGAGAAAATCCATGAGGCCAAGTTAAGCTATCAGGAGAACCAATCATAGAGCAAATACTTCGCATATGATTTATGGCATTAGAACTTGTAAATAGCGAGTAACCAATGAAGAGCTAAGCCATAATAACACTCGTCACCCAGATATTGATGGCGAAGTCATAACAAGTGGATCCAAGGAGGAGTTTCGGTGCTCGATATGGGCGTGTCACAACATAAGATTTGAGTCTCTCACTCAATTGATATAGCATGTTGACAGCCAACCCGAAATCAACAATTTTAATAGTATCTCCCCTCACTAACAAGTTTTCAGGTTTCAAGTCTCTGTGACAATATCCTTGATTGTGCATGTGCGCCAGCTCTTTCAAAATCTAGAAGCAAAAGTTGGGCACTTCATCCTTTGAGAATAGAAGTCCTCTACATCTTTCCTTAAGCTTAAACATTTTGCAGTCCATTAGGTCAAATACCAAACAGAATGTGGTGCCCTCCAATATGGATTTATCTAGGCAAAGTATGTTGGGATGAGAACCCAACTTCATTAAGCATTTCATCTCTACAAGATTCAAGCAATATTCAAACTTCAAAAAACTTTCAATGATTATCTTGATGGCACGACCTTCGCCTATCACCTTTTCCACTGTTACTCTTTTCCAAATTAAATTGTCAGCCAAGTTTTCGATTGAAATTCGGAAAAGAGTATCAATGGAAAAGGTGACAGGAGAAGGTCATGCCATCAAGATAATCGAAGAATTTTTTTTGAAGTTTGAAGATTGCTTGAATCTTGCAGAGATGAAATGCTTAATGAAATTGGTTTCTAATCCCAATATACTTTGCCTACATAAAGACATACTGGAGGGCACCACATTGTGTTTGGTATTTGACCTAATGGACTGTGATATGTTTAAGCTCAAGGAAATACATAGAAGACTTCTATTCTTAGAGGCCAAAGTGCACAACTTTTTCTTACAGATTTTGAAAGGGTTGGCAGACATGCACAATGAAGGATTTTGTCACCGAGACTTGAAACCATAAAACTTGTTAGTGAGTGGAGATGTTGTTAAAATTGCTGATTTGGGATTGGATAAGAACCCACTAGATTATTTCAATGAGCCACTCCAATCTTATGTTGGGACACGCTCATATCGAGCACCCGAACTCTTCCTTGGATCCACTCGTTATGACTTCGCCATCGATATATGGGTGACGAGTATTATTATGGCTGAACTCTTCACTGGCTACTCGTTATTTACAGGTTCTAATATGGTAAATCATATGCAAATTATTTTCTCTATGATTGGTTCTCCTGATAGCCAAACTTGGCCTCAAGGACTTTCTCTTGCTTCCTATATGCATTGGAGCTTTCTAGAAGAGTTCAAGAATATCGATTCTACTATATAAGTGTCTTCTCTTCTACCAAGTGCAATTTCCCAGGCTATTGGTCTCAGTAATCGTTTTCTTATTGTGGAATACAAAGAGTAGACTGGGAGAAAGAGAAGCACTACAACATCCATTCTTCTATCCTTGTTACAACATTCTTCGACCTCATCTCTTGCCATTGCATTCGAAATCCCTAGCATTCAATGGTGAGAAGATGTCTGAACATGTCTGTGAGCATACTTATGAACATGTCTCAGAATCAGTTGAGAAATCCTTTCCAGGAACGGGCACGTCGCATATTAATCCACTGGTGAGAGTAGGAGTAGATCTGCAACAAATGAAATTTGATGAGGACAATCAAGAAAATGGTGACAAAAAACCCACTGCATTGTCAATGGGAGAGTTTAGGTTTTCTGAATATTCAATCTGGAAAAAAGAAAGTTATATGGGATCATATTGAGTTCCTGAGAAAGTTGTAAACCTGCCATCAAAACCATTTCCAGGGATGGGCCCAAAGCTGTTCAACACAACGCTGCTACACTCATCTGATTATGATAATCGAAAAAGTTGCACATCTTCCATGATATTCATTGAGAATCAAAAGAAATGGTTACATGGTAATGATATCATAATGTATCAATGTCAAAAACTGAGCATGTACAAAAAAAACATAAGATATCAATATGTATCTAACACATTGTTAAGCAAAAAATGCCAAAATATTAGCCACCATCTCTAGAATGTGCAAATGCATACTATATTCTCCCATAGGAATACTATACATATCCAAAATGAATACAAGAAGAGCCCAATCTGATTATTCTAGGAAGCACTCTGAGCAACTAATCATAATAAGATGTCCTTTTTAGTTCATGTTTCGACACTTAATCATATTATATTGTTCTAAAGATAAATTCTCTTCAAAAGAATTTCTAAGTCTACAAGAAGGTTTGATTTATTTTTCAGAAGTTCTTTGTGGACATGTGGTCTCCCAAGAATAGGAGGCTTGTTGCTTGCTGGTTAATATTTCTTCAATTTTGAACCGAACCGTCATGTATTGGTTATAGTTTAGATAGATCCAGTTATACAGGCGCCATCCAAGCTGTTTAGGAGGCTTGGTGCTTACCCGTTTTACTTGGTTAATATTTCTTCAATTTTGAATTGAACAGTCATGTATTGGTTATAGTTTAGATAGCTCCGGTTATAGAGGCGCCATCCAAGCTCTTTAGGAGGCTTGGTGCTTACCAGTTTTACTTCGTTAATATTTCTTTAATTTTGGATTGAACAATTATGAATTGGTTATAGTCTAGTCTAGATAGCTCCAATTAGTGGAATGTAGGTAGTATGTGTTATACCATCTTTATGGATGATTTTTGTAAGTAATGAGTGCCATTTTTGTCATTGTATAGAAACTTTGGTTGCACTATGGATAAGGTAGGTTTTAATTTGTGTTTTCTTTTTAATGTTATGTAAGAGATTGATGTAAAGATGAACAACAACTGACCTAGGTCTTATGGAAAATATAAACTTTGGTATTACATTATGCATAACGTAGGTTTCAACTAAGGTTTTCATTTTGAATTTTATGTAAAAGATCCATTCAATGATATAGAATTCATGGAAGATACAGTGAGTTGAGCTTTGATATAGGTTTTTCTAGTCACCTTGTGAATATCAAAAAGTTGTTTTTTTTCTTGTGAAAACAATTTACATTAGGCTAGATCTTATTATAAAATATAAAACTGAAATTTCTTATAAATAAGTGAAATAACCATTAATCATTAAACATTTGTTATAAAGATAATAAATTAGAGTAAGAAAAATAGTGATATTAATTAAACATTAGTTAGAAAATTAATAAATTGGAGTAAGGATGATAGTGGTAGTAAAAAACAGTAATAATAAATATTTAAGGAATCATATTTAAATATTAAATATTAATTATAAAATTAATAAATTAGAGTAAGGATGATAGTGGTTGGTTAAGAAAAGGGAATTTAAAACTAGTGGATATAAACATCGAATTAGTTTATAGTGGTTATTTGAAAAATGATTAGTTACAAGAACGATTAATTATAATAAAATGAAAATATAATAGAAATAATAATGAAAATAATTAAATTTAATAAATAAAGAGGGTCACTTTTTGGTAGTTTTGTGAGGATTAAACATATTTTTAATTTTTTCTTATCTAGGAATGATCTTATGGATGTATGGAAGGAAAATGGGGGTTGGCAAAAGGGCAATATAGCGGAGTTTATGGGGTTTAGGATGGAGGGTTGAGAACGATTGATTTTTACTAGGGTGGTGAAGGATTTAGATGCGAGTGCATTTATCATGCACTTATCAATGTGGGGTTTCTTAGTAATGTGGGTTGTCTTGCAATAGGATTTTTGAGAGAGATTACCCTCTCATTGACAAGTGACTCGAACATCAAGGGGGGAGAAGAATCATCTTATTGGATTTCATTTATGATTTGGTTGTGGGGTGAATGAGAAGAGTTAAATGTAACTCAAACATGTTGAAAAATGTAAGATGTGTAAATGAAACAAGAGCCACGTGGTGGCGATGTCCTTGACATTGCCACTAGCTTTAAGACCAATGCCACTAGCTTTGAGACCAACTATTAATAGGAGTTTTTTACAATAAGATGAAAATGAAAACTTATCGTAACCAAATAATGTAATTTATTTCCATTAAAAAATAATAAGCAACACTTCAAAAGCTTCTATAATATATCACCCAAAAACTAAATAGATCCCTCCATGATCTAAGTGTATTAACATAAAGAAATAACCTTACTTGCAAAAACAAAAATAGATTTTGGTAAACCTAAAATGGGATTTTGATAGCAAACAATTAGGATTTTAATGTGGACCTCTCGAGCATATAATTCTTACTCGTAGAAACAAACAAATGAAACAAATCCAACCTAGATTTGGTGAGCAACGAATATTCCACAAAATTGATTATTATAAGCGAATACTATTAACCTCATTGAGTTAGTGTTGAGGAGTTAGGGTTTCTTTTGGGAGTGAGTAGATAACTAGGTTATTGCGACAAAAATAACCACATCTTGATTACGAAGCATCTTGTACATGTAATAAGGGTGCTCGCACGAAGTTGGTTCCACTTTTTAGTGCCACTTAATAAATCAGAAATGCATTTCCAAAGTGCAAATCGAGAACGCATATACAGTTATTGATGGTACGTTTGGAATAATCTGAGCCCAAACACAAGGCTAAGGTTCGTAAGGAAGTATCGCATATGTTTTTTGTAAAAGTTAAATATCGCAAGTGCGATATATCACATATTGAAAACTAAAAAAATAAAACAAAACAGAGGCCGCGGGCCTCAAATATCATTTGCACAGTCAAGCATCGGGAGAGCGATAAACCGTGTGGGCGAAAAAACGCAGAGGTGATTTGTGTTTCACCTTTTGGAGGTCGAGTTGCAGGTGGATTGGCTCCAATGGCAAGTAAATTCTCTTATCAATTTCAATTAGTCTTCAATTCTTTATTTTTTTTCTTAATTTCATAGTTTTTATAATTATTTAAAACAAATTTAATAAAAAAAAATTGAATGAAATCAAAGAATGATTAACTAAAACAACTTGTATTTTTTTGTTTAAATCTTAACAGATAACAGAAATGAGCAAGATAATGTGGAAAACCAACCCTCTAATAACCTAGAACCTAACCCAAACATGGACCCAAACCCAAACCCGGAGGGGGAACAAGATCAAAACTCATAGATTATTGCGTGTTTGGCGTCATTGAGGTGCCTTAGCTCATATATTAGAGGGGGGGATCATTTGAGACAATATTTAGCCAATGCATTGGACACAATAACAAACACAATTGCCAATTCCCAAGGAGCTCTGTACAACATTATCTCGTACAGAGAATCCAGGAGGCAATACTACTCTAGTGGATTGAGTTATAAAGACATCAAAGACCTTAAAATTACAAAAGACCAATTATTTTCATTATTTCGGGACCCTAGCACCGGATTGGTTCCACCCACCAGTCGAGCACACATTTCCATAGACTGGTGTGTTGAACCAAATATAAAGGCCAATTGGATGGATCGTTGGTATATGGTCTTCGATGAAGACCCTCATGGGAATAGGGACATCCCATTTTATCTCCTTAGGTAGTTGTATGCAGAATTCATCCTAAGGAAACATGTTAACTACTTCGATATCTTAGGCTTCCAGGGTGTTGGTCATGGGATGCCCCAAGATAGGGAAGGGGCCAGGATGGATCCTAACCATGTGCCATGCCCTCCACGCACACCAAAACCCCCTCGGCTATATCCTCCTGCGGGTCCTATGATTGAGGTTACACAAGAGGCATTATTTGACTTGGAAGATACATTACTTCAGCATGGGACTGATGTCCAAGGCAATGTAGACCAAGGGGTTGGCACTTCTAAGGCCGACCCATCTACAGATCACACAGGATATGCAGAGCATTCAGAGTGTCGTGTTACTCCACACCCTTGCACATCGTGTGGAGGCATATGCTATGGCCCTGCTTCAGATTTTCGAGACGATGGATTACTTCAATTTGTAAGTAAAACTCATTATTTTCATATTATATTTTGTTTCATATCACAATTTTCAATTGTTTCACAATTTATTTCTATTTAATTATCTAACAAATTATGTGAACAAATATATAGCTAGTGTCCCATGGCACACCAGAGTCGCATAGTCCGTCGATCAATGTTGAGAACATTGATGCGGCTGTCAATATTGCATATGGGTTTGGTTCTTCAGCATTAGGGGTAAGAACTATACTTGTTAATTTGTCAACTTTATTTACATATTTATAGTATAAATTGTAACATTCAATACATCCTAATTTTGATACAACATGTTTTATTCAGGGTGATCAGGATGAGTACATTGAATCTCGGCCTATTCCCTCTCCTGCAGAGGTAGATTCCCAAACATAGGTATTATTTTAAATATGCTTTTAATTATGTTTCACTTTCTTTGGAAAAATCATTTTTCGTCCATCATGTATATGTCTCATTTTCTTTGTATTATCTGACATTGACATATGTTACATTATGCAGGGAACCATTGCGCCATTGTTGCTTGAAGAGCACCAACGCGAGATTGTTGCTGACCCACCTCTTCCCCCCCACCAGGTACATGTATGTTTCGCTTTCTTTGAAAACATCATTTTTCGTCCATGTAGTATATATGTCTAAGATTCTTTTTATTATCTGAATTTGACATATGTTATTTTATGCAGGATTCTATTGAGGCACCAGTGCTTGAAGAGCACCAGATTGATGACCCGCCTATCACGAGCCAGCAGGTACGTTTATGTATCACTTTCTTTTAATTGTGATTTTAATGATTCAACATGTACTTTTTTAATTTTTTGAAATTGTCTAATTGTATCTTTATCCTTTTGTACATAGGAACGTGAGTTTGATGAATATGTCCAAAAAGCGAGCTTATTCGCTAGTACAAGTAGAAGTCCTTTTCTCTCATTGCTAGTTAATCGATCCACTGGTTACACAACTCCTCAGACAAGGCAGCAGGTAAGTTTATGTATCGCTTTCATTGTACGTTTATCTATGGCTTTCCCTGATTTGGTGCTTTCTCTTTGTATGTTTTTGTAGGTTTATGTATCACTTTGACATATGCTACTTTATGCAGGAACCTATTGAGACAGTGGTGCTTGAAGAGCACCAAAGCAAGGTTGTTTTCAATGCACCTCTTCCCCCCAACCAAGTACGTGTATGTTTCACTTTCCTTGGTAACATCATTTTCCATCCATGTAGTAAATATGTCTCTGATTCACTATTTTATCTGAAATTGACATATATGTTACTTTATGCAAGCTTCTAGTGAGGCACGGGTGCGTGAAGAGCACCAAATCGGTGACCGACCTTTAACGAGCCAGCATGTACGTTTATGTATAGCTTTCTTTGTACATTTGTGTATCGCTTTCTCTGATTTGGTGCTTGAAGAGACCCAAATCGGTGACCCACCTCTTCCCCCCCAAGGTACATGTATATTTGTTGACATTGGCATATATATATTTTTATGCAGCTTGATAGTGAGCAAGTGGTGCTTGAAGAGCACCCAATCAGGGTCGCTGTTAGTGAGGCACCACGACCCACCATTACTTAGTCACGTACAGTAAGTAAAAATGTTATTTTGGTTTTGGAATTTGAACAAATGTACATAGAATTTTTAAAGGTTGGTAAATTAACTTATAAAAAATGGTTTTTCTGCAATCTCCACTAATGTGACCTATCCCTCTTGTTCAGCGATGGGGATCACCAGTGAGCAGTCGGAAAAGAAAGCTAGACTTCTCCGAAGACATTACTAGTGGCAGCGAAAGGGGGGATAACTAGAATAAATGTATAGGGGGGATACATAGATGTAAATTTTTGTTCATATACACATAGATGTACTTTTTGATCCACTACTTTGTATTATGGCCATGTGGCATGACAATTTTTGTAACATTATTTCTATACATATATAATATAAAGGAAGGTTCAAATTTATACATATATGGTTGACTTGATATTGGAACATGATATGTGTGGTTCACCTATGTGATATAATGATATGTGTGGTTCACATGTGTGCTAACTTATGAATTTCCAATACTTAAAGGAAGAATTTACGACTCATCAACTTTTTAAAATTATGGTTATCCTCAACTTTTTAACAGTATAACCATACCATACACTAACAATCATAACACTATGTCATGCATGGATGTGTGTCACACCCTGGTTTTGACCCTGTTTGCATGATGTATATAATGTAATTAATCGTGGTGAGGAGCTAAAGGCAAAAGCCCCACCATCGATTTGGTTGTGTATGTTTTGGAAATAGGGGTAGTTGCTGATGGTATATCGTGCTATCAGGCACATTATGGTATGGCATCATGTAAATATGCACATCAAATAAAATAAACCACAACCAGCTACGACAGTGCAACGTTAAGAATGAAAAGGGCATGATTCCAAAGGATAAGGGGTGGGGGATGTCAAACCTTGGTCTATGGGGGGAAAACCCATATGTTTCCACCTTGTTTTGATTTTCCATCTTCCTTGTCTCATCCAACCTCTTTAATGTCTGGTTTTGTTAGTTGGGGCAGTTATTGCTGAGTGGAGGTGGTTGTGGTAGGACTGTGCATCCTTGCCCACGTGCCCACTCCACCAGCAGATTCTTCCTCTTCACGTCGTATGGGGGTAGAGGAAGCATTCACTCTCCACTCCCTCCACTGCTAGGCAATTATCGCCATGTCTGTTCATCTTTCTCACGCAGAGGGGAAGCCTGTTCATCCACGCGCATAGGGGAGCTGTTCACACTCACAAAGGGACGTGCAAGTAGAGGTCAGTTCATTTTCCTCACGGACTGATATGTGGGTTCGGCATCGTTGTTGCTCACGTAGCAGGCTGGGAGCTGTTTGGCCACTATTGCCCATAATCTTTCCTGTGGAGATCCATCTCTTACACTCAGGGACTGTGTTACAACATGTGTAAGTCCTTTCTGCTGTTTAGTTGTCCAGGACCGACTGCTGTCTTTCCTCATGCTGTAATTTTCGTTGTTGATTGTATATGTTGTTACATTTGGGGTCTGGTGCAAGTTTCCCTCATGCATAGACCGTTGGAGTCATTTTCCCATGGTTGTGAGCCGTGCTCACTGATTATGTTTTGGGACTATGTAAAGTTGCCCATTATGGCCGTGTATGCTATCTGCTATGGTCAGTGTCTGTATTTTCCTCTATCCACGCTAGGAGTTGTCTTCTCCTTGTTTTAAGACCGTGGATTGTTGCCATCACTCATTTTGAGTTGTGGCTGTTGTTGAACCCTGGTTTGGGTTGCTGTTGAGTTGTTTTGGCCACGCTAGGGCCAAGAACAACTCTGAGTTGTCTTGTGGACTGAACGATGTTTTGCTTTTGTTTGGGACTATCACCCGATTGTTTTGACTTCTTCACAGAGATGTGAAGGGTTGTTTTGCTGCGGTATGCAGTGGGTGGTCATTGGACTGTCGTGAGTGGAATGTGGAGGCTGGGAATGCTTGAGAAGGCTAGTGTTGTGGCCACCAGCTTAGCATTAGCCTTTCCTAGCTCATTGATGACCTGGTGAATCCCAACGGTGACGGTTCGCTGCTTTGTGAACCTTGGCTATGTGTAAGCCTGCATTGACCCTTAATCCTTGAGGAATCATGCCCAACTCGGGGGTGGCAGTGTTGCTGAAAGATTGATGAGCATGCTGGCCTATGGTTGGGTGGAACGTTGCAGCGACGTAGCTGGTTGCGGGGTGAACTCTTCATCAAAGATAAGTGCTGCTGCTATTTCATCTCTGCAACTAATTTACTGTTTCATACTATTATGATGAACATGTTAAATGCTGGAATGTGTGTGTTGCTTCCGCTAAATGTTGATGAATGATGCATCCTTGTATGATGGATCATGCATCTGGTTATCCTTGTATGCATTATGATAAGCTTTTAATTTCAGCATCGTTGACTGTTTATGTTCATGGGGCTGTTTGTTTGCCCAAAATGCATTAGTGTTTGGTGTTGGTTGCATCCTCTTCGTTGGTCGGAGGGTCGGGGATGTGACAGAGTGGTATCAGAGCTCATGTTGCAGCATGGGCCTGAATGGACCACCAAGGTGCAGTGATAGAAGTAGAATTGCCTTTTGCCCAGCAGGGATTAGAATTTGATGACAGCAAAACTCCCAAATTTTTTTTTTGCCTAAGTGTTGAACAGTCGTAAGAGCTAGTGAGAAGCTCCTCCGATACATCGGAAGGCCATCTGACAAGGCGCAGCAGCGGAAAAGAATTTTTGAAAAATTTGTGTAAGTGTTTGGGCCGTCGGAACACTTAGCGGAATTGACTTCTGATGTAGCGGGAGAGTTAGCGGAGTTGACTTCCGACGTAGCGGAAGGCGACGAAGAGTGGTTGGAAGGAAAATCGCCTAAGTGTTCGAAGTTCGTCGAAGAAATTTAGTCGAACGAACACCCGCCGTTGCGGATGGAGAAACAGTTACGTGTTCGATGAGAAAGACCTCCGATTGCTGACGCCGCAGGAAAATTAAGTTCAAAAATTTTCTAAGTATGGAAGATCGTCGGCTATCGAAAGAAAAAAATTTCTTCGTGCACCCGCCGTTGCGGAAGTCTAGAGCACTAGACTTCTGATGTGAAGAGACCGCCGATGCTGATTGGGTCATGCCATAGCATATTGGGCCACCGATCGGGAGAAGATCCAGTATTGTGTTCCGCCATTGCGGCTGTGGAAGGAACAATTTGGCCGACAGAAGGAAGGAAATGGAGCAGATCATCGAAATACGTTAGCAGTTTGAGCAGCCGATACGTCGGCTCAGTTAGTGGTTTGGACTTTTGATGCCGTCGACGGAAGACGAAATTTTGAAAATTCGACTAAGTATGGAAACTATCGGAAAAAGCTAGCTGTTTGAGCAGCCGATGCGGCAGCAAGAATCGGAAGAAAATAGAAGATGAAGTTGCTGATGCCGAAGAAAGAGAAGTTTCAGAGGAAAAAGTTGAAGTCAGAGCCGCAATTTCGGCAGAGATCTTCCAAAGATTGCCGAAACGTTGGAAAAGAATAGTTGTTTGAGCATCTGATGTGGCGACAAGAAGAAGAAGAGAAAAATTTAATTGAAATTTTTTCTAAGTATAGAAAACGTCGAAAAACTTTAGAGGATCGGGTTGCCAACACGTTGGAAAAATTTAGAAGATCAGACTGCCGGAGTGTCGGAAGCTTAGAGGACTAGCCGTCCGACAGGTTAGAGGATCCAATTTTCGATGAACAACGGAGAGGCTAGTCATTTTGACATCCGAAACGTCGGATGGATAGTTGGAATGAGATCCAATTCTGCATAAAGAAATGTTGAGTTTTCCAAGTGGGATTCTCTAGTAGGTTTCAACCTTTTTTTTTTCAGCAGGATTTTTTCAGCTATATTTCAGTGGAGTTATAGGTGGCTGAAGTTGGCACCCAGTCCAAAATGCAGTGGTGTGTAAAAATGCCGAGATTTGGTGATAGCCTTCATTTATAGAAGTGGTGTGGTTTTCACACCCAAGTTCGGAATGAAGCATGCGGATAGGCGTTGGAAAGCTTATCCAGTAGGGAACAAGGGAAAGTCACCAGAATCTGAGCATGGAGAAGCAAAGTGCTAATGAAGGCCGCTGCTATCAAATGGACAAATCTGGACAGTTGTATGCCCAGAGGTAGCAAGGACCATGAAGTCAAACTAGCTGCTGGATGGAAGAAAAATTCCATGCAAAGATGAGGGATTTGAAAGGGAAAATTCCTTAACCCCTGTCTTGCTAACTTATTATATTTTATAAGTTTTATACATGAGATGCATGAGGAAATACTTTGCATACATAGGGTATTGAGGGTTATACATTTATAATGAGCCACTAAAGGTAATCATTGCATTGGTGTTTGCATTAGTGGAAAAACCAACGACAACATGGACCTAGCTGAATATGTTGCTGATGCTGATGATTGTGACCAGCAACCCTATGAAGAAAAGGATAAGGCAACAAGTCCATAATCAAAAGTTGGTGAGCAAATTCTGCAATCTCTTGCGAAGGACCAACCAAATTGGTCATGCCAAGGGTGTAAGTAGGACCCATGCAGGTAAGAGTTTGCTTATGACAAATCCATGGAATGGTAAAGGTAAGAGACCTCATACCATGTGGATATTTGAATATAGAAAGGTGTCATGCCTGCATATATTGATTGAGCTTAGTAGCCTAAGAAAAGTAAGTACTGATGATCTTGATTATAGTAATGCATCCTATATGAGGTAGTCATGGTTAGGCCATGCATGGTGTGTTGAATGAATAGTATCATTGAATCAATGCAAGGTAGCATTGAATGTATATATAACATTAAAAAGATTTTATGAATCTTGTAGTCATGCATTGAGATGAGTGCATGTGATATTATTAATAACTAATGGCTGAAATGATGAGTTGATGACAATTCAGGAACCATTTCAAAGGCTGTTGTGAATGCAGGATAGTCATGATCAATTGGCTGCCAGAAATGCTCTATGGAAGAGCAAGGTGGTACAAATGATACGCTTGTGAAGTAAGGAGTATCTAAACATTTCATTTAATTGCATGAATGATGTGACTATGCCCTGCAAATGTTAGTATGATAGTGATTGCATGAAGTAAATGAGTTTTTGTAATATTGATGTGACTAACAGCTGGAAGTATTTGAATTTTATAAATTCTGAAAATGATTCAGTGATGGTTGTAGCAATGAAAAGGTTATATGCATCCAGACTTACCAAGTGTTTGGTTGATTGAAGCTCATGTTTTAGGTAGATTATTTCGAGCATGGCAGTGAGAGGTAAGACCCTGACCAATGCCAGAATCTACCATGTGAAAGAGCCAAACCTTATGAGAAGAGTCTCATGGTTGTAAAAATAGTTGGTATGCATAATAGGTTGTTAAATTTGAATTGTGAATTTCGGATTTAAGAAATTGCTGACAACTATTAGTCACTATTGGCTTGCATAAGAATGTGTTTGGTTGATTGAAGCTTAGGTTTCAGGTAGATTATTTATAGCATGGAAGTGAGAGGTAAGACCCTGACCAATGCTAGAATCTACCATGTAAAAGAGCCAAACCTTATGAGAAGAGTGTCATGGTTGTGAAAATAGTTGGCATGCATAATGGGTTGTTAAATTTGAATTGTGAATTTCAGATTTAAGAAATTGCTGACAACTACTAATCACTGTTGGCTTGTATAAGATTGTGACAGGAGGATCACCTCATTGCCAAGCAAAGTAATTTCTGTAGTAGACAGAATTGCAAATTCTTATTGAATTTAATTACTAATGTAATTGCTTGGTTATGTAACAATCAATTTGGATTGTATTATCAGGTAATGATTGATTGTTTGGCTATTTGATGAATGTGATAGAGGTACACACTGCAGGAAGATCATGTGTGAAGGCCTGCAGGAGCCAAACTTCATGGGAAGGTTTTCCCTTGTTTTGGAAATGGGTTTCGGGTGAAACTCCGTTGGATATTTTGGAAATGTCTCATCTGCACTGCATGTTTGGTAGCAACATGAGTGAGATGGTATAAATTATGTCGGTAAGACATGTGTGGATATGAAATGTAAAAAGGAGTTGGGATGGCTAACCGAGGGACTGTTAACTCAGAGAAGGAGCCACCATTCCTCCTTAACAAAGGCATACTGCGTCGACAAATGGATAAGTGTTCTGTGACCCTTGCTAATAATATGCATGTTTGATTGTTGAATTCAATATGCAGGGCATGTTTTTATTTAATATCCATGTTGACCGATTGCTTGAGTATGAATGGGGCCTACATGGCACACACCGGAAAAGAGTGCACACTTTTTCGATGTCAGATCATGATAGGGTTTTCAATATTGATTACACCATAGGGAGTGGACGCACTCTTGGCCCTCTCAATGCTTGATAGTGAATGATATGAAATGTGATTATAGTTTTAGAGCAATAACGCTGATGAGTCTGCTTGTATTGCTTGTATTGCTTGTGTTGACAGGCTAAATAGATGCAGTTGGGTGTTGCACCCTAAAGGTAAAGGTAAATGGTTGTTGTGAGGGGTTGCGGAGTAAGGGGTATTGTTGATACGAGTGTATGTTGGGATGTTATATGCCTGAGGATCCATATTAGATCCTAGACCTGGAAATGGTCATGGTAAAGTTCCAAGCCCGGTTGACATGAGGATGTACTGGCTGGACATGAATTATTTGATGTATTGGCTTGACTGTGCTTGATATATATATATATATATAAGGATGTTGTGGAGTAGCCTGCATGCTGACCGAACATCCAAGTCCATAGC